>CAVNYN010109920.1:11481-37060 GCA_963692815.1 Nyctanthes arbor-tristis
CCCCCCCCCCCCCCCCCCCCCCCCCCCCCCCCCCCCCAATATCTCCAAAATGGTGAAGAAATTAGATCAATTAGCCAAGAAGATATCAAGCCAAAGCAGCATTTTGCAGTCGTGGATACTCGAATTCTGCAAATATTTGCATACTGAAGTTAGATCACTCGTATTCACTCATTCACTCAATAGCTATTCAGATGGATTTATTGCATTGTCAATGATCATTATTGAAAATTCAGAGCTGAACCAACTCAGAGTGGTAATAAAAGCATGGTAAGAAAAATAAACCTATGTATAAAAATATTTGGTAAAATAAAGAGCCGATGAATCACTGAAATCTTACTTGCATAACAGACTGGAGCACTTTCCATGATATTCCTGATTAGTTTATTTTGCCGTTTTACTAATTAGTGTACGGCATAAAAAAAGCGACAAAAGAGGACTAGATATTTACCTAAAACAGGATCTAATCCTAACTGTGAAAGTTTTCCATAAGCAAATGCTGCAACATCTGCTGATAATGCACAGCAGATAATGGGATGGAATACCTTTTTCACATCTGATGGAAGCCTGGAGACCATAACCGGGGAAGAAAATTTTATCATAATGAACAACTAAGTATAGCAAAAAAAATTGCCTTCAGAAACTGAAAGGAGGATAATAGTAAACTGAGAAAAAGATATTACCCAGAACCAATTATATAGCCCAATATTGTAGAGGACAGAAGAAAAGGCAGGCATGTCCTGGCACTTGTTCCAAGCACAGTGGGGTATAGAAGCGCTGACACAAATGATATGAGAAAAATGCCACTCCATGTCCACAACTCCACAGAAGAAAATGGAGAAGGCTTTGACATGGGCTCTGCTGGTATCATTTCAGTCTTTACCATATTTCTCACTGCTATAGCTGTAAAACCTGCAACGGAGAGTGAAGCCAGCCACCCGGCAACTGCAGAACACCAAAAAATGGTGATTTAGGAAAGACGTACAACTGAATAAAGTGAAGCATGACAGTAGACAAGAAAGAGAATGTTCTGAAGATGGAGCATAGGATGCTGAATATTGTTGAGACATCTTAGCTCTAAAAAAAGTAACTCGAGCTTGTTAACTTATGCGTGTTGTAAGGATAGGACTAGCAATGTACGTATAAATCTGATAATCAGAAAAACTACGGAGCTAAAAGATCAAAGAAAAGGTAAATAGACTCTGGTAGACCAAATTGTACAGGCATATAGTGATAGCTTACTTTTATAGTGTACTCCATCTTTCCATATGGAAATTTTCACAGTAGCTCTTTTTAGAGCTGAGTTGTGGATGAAACTCATTTCATACAATACATGAACAGCATGACCTAAAATATAAGTTTCAGAACCATATTATTTTATATTGTACATTATCGTGCAGCAAGCCATAGATTTCAAGAAGCACTGTGAGAATAAACGCCAAGAAACTAGATACTATCACTCGGAGGCTATGTCATACTTAATCACTCTCCAACATAGGGTTTCTCAGCAAGCTTAACCCACCGAGACATGAAGTTGTATCCGCTTTAATATGCTCTTTCATTTCAGCATGAGTTCTAACCACCCTAGATTAACAGAGATTTCAGGACTTGGACTGTCTCCTAATAGCATCAAATTGCAGCTTCAATGGTTCAAACTAATCCGTAGAATACATGTAAATCTTAGCAATATGAAAGTGATCCATACACATCATATAGATAAACTTAGATAAAATCGGGACTAGCTAAACAGATGAACATTATTATACCTATAATAAAAACAATTTTAAGGCCGGAAGCTGCCGGAATATCTTTAACAGCCAGAGGTAATACCACCAAAGAAGGTACATAGAACAATGGAAGCCACCTCTGGATAAACATAAGCGCGGGCTCAAAGAAGTTCATCAAACCAGTTGCCGCAGCAGGCACAATTAAATCAAGAACGTTTAGAATGGTGAATACACAAAACATCCCAAATAGAGCACTTGGGAACTTAATGGCAGCAGCAACGAATGCCTTCTTCAAGAACTTATCCATGGCCAGTATGATTCCAAGTGAGACTACTAAATGCAACAATTTAAACACCTAAAAGACATGTGAAGAATTTTTCATTAAAACCTATCACCTACAGATTAGTTGGAAGTAACTTATATGGGCAAAAACAAAAAACAGGGGAAGAATTTCTACCACGCTTAGAAGGCCAGTAGATGTTGAACCACTGGATGATTCCACGGATTTAACAACAACTCTTCTAGTGGAATGACTTTCCTGAGGATCTGCAAACAAGAACCTGGAATGTGCGTACTCATTATGTGGTCTTGATTCGCCACCAGAAGCTAGTTTTGCTAGAATCTTTTTCGGGCTTTTGGCGAAGTATAGATGATTTAGGTGGGAAATTCTTGAAGAAGTGTAACTGGGAAGAAGAAAAGGTACATTTCTTGAAATTGTAGAAGCTGCTGCCATTGGAATAGCAGGATAAAAGAAAATGTAGCAGCAGAAGAGTAGACATTTTCTTTGAGTAGGATGTGTGTGAACTTTGTGTGGATACCAGTAGACGTTGGGAAATCGGGAGATCAGTTTGACCCAACTAACCAATGATTTAAAAGCGGACCCCGAACATCATACTGGCGTTCCAAGTACCCGATGTACAGTAACAAGACCAGACGTCTGGTGGTGCTGTAACGGCATGTAACGCGGTATAATACCAATTGCTACTGCCATACAACCTATTTGATATTATAATCGTACTTGATCAAACTCACCAAGGCATCACCGGATAGATAGAAACACTATGTATGTATATATCGCTGTGTGTGTATTGTATTGGTGGCCATTGTTTGGGGATTGGGTGTGCGTTACCTGTTTATTTTGGGCTGGTTGGTAATCCATTATAATTGAAATATATTATAATTGGTTTTAAACGAACATATAACACTTCTACAATGTCAACTTATTATCGTTGATGTGTTGTTGATATATGATGGGTTCATTATCATCAGTTGAAGTGTTTCAATGAAATAGCCAATTTATAATTGTTCATATCAGAATCTAACTTTTTGAACCAAAATTGAACTCAAAAAATTGATAATCATTTTTATTAATCAATTGCCTGGCATAATATGTCAAGCTCTCTATTAGGAACTTTGATTCTCCCCCTTCTTTGATTCATGATGTACTTCACTTGGATGCCAATAACGAATAGAATTTCCCATTTGAAAAAAAATGAGAGAATCTGTAATATCATGTTTGCTCTTATTATCATCACAAATACTTTGCATATAACTATCAAATCAAACATCCCTTCGATCCGTTAAACATTAGAGTGGGCATCCGATGCTAACAAGAAGGAATCTTTCTTTTCCTGTTGGACTGTGGTGATAATTTACAAGAAATCAATACAATAACCAGTTTAATATGAAATCGACTATTAATCTAAATGCCAAGATTATATTGAGCATTGGTCACAAGAGGAGGAGTAGTATTTTTGTAGGCAATACCTAGACAAGTTGTAACTCTTTCAGAAGACACGAAAATATTTATGAATAAAAAACATTCGTAAACAAGTGGATGCTACATTATTGACTCTTGAAAAAAAATAACGCCATTTGTTAAAGCATAAAAATCCAATATTTTCCGGCCTTCTGAAGATTTTTTTTTAATATTCTCCCTCTCAGTGACAGACTAGACTGAGGCTGTTCAGTCCTTTATTTTAGCTGGTAAATTTCATGTGAAATGAATACTAGATTATCCTAATAAAGGCTCACAGTAAGAGAATCATTAATCTTATTACAAAATACCAATTGAATATACCTATGCCTTTTAAATGTTATTGTAAATTTCACCAACCAGCTTTGTGCATGCTATATACTAATACCAAAATGTTTGTTTCTGTGCCCTCTGAACTCCTCAGAAATTACCTCTTCTACTGTAATTGAAAGAGGACTTGATATCAATAAAGTCAGTTAATGGGAGACAGAAGTCCTCAGATTCAAGAAAATCTGGCAGAAAAGTCTCAAGACTATGAAGAAGTTATGGCAGCCCCAGATGTTCATAGAGTGGAGATGAGAATCCAGAGAGCCGAAGAGAATTACGAAAAATATGCAGTGAATGCTGAACCAAAGCCGAGCAAGGGAGAAGTTCTGTTTTGGTATTTGTATGGTCTCTGTTCGTATTTTGTTCATACGGTGCTGATTCCTATCGTGTTCCCCCTCCTCATCAGCCAAACTGTGTCGGTGCCGCAGGAGCCTCATCAAGGTTGGCTAAAGAGCTACATGGATTTGAACTGCAGGAAGAATGAAATGGAAATGTAAGTATATGTTTTTTCAGCATTGAAACTTCAAAATGGAAGGAATAAATATGGCATAATACTAAGCAATAACCATACCTGTGCTTAATTATAGATATGAAGGACTAATACAACGGCCGATCAGTATCGGTAACTTGAATTTCTCTCCATTAGAATGGACTTCAATTTCATGGTTTGCAGGGCTCATTGTTTCAGCTCCTTTACTTGCCATAGTCTCAATTCACCTTGATTTTGACACAAACCTGCAACTAATTCCCGCGGCAGCAACTGGTCTCGGAGTCATTTTCTGCTTGCCAGCAGGATTTTTCAGAACTTCATGGATACTTCCACTATATATAGCCATTATTGTGGCAGCTAACGCTATGGGCATGGCCTCCCATGCCCGTCACCTAGGCCGAATGATCCAAGGATTTGTTGGCTCAACCATAACAAAAACCAGATTCACAGAGAGAAGAGCATTTGGTAGTTATCTATCACTTTTTAGCACTGCTGCCGGTTGCTTGGGGTCTGCCATTATATCTTCCTTCACAGTTCACATACCATATGCTCGGAAGGGACAATCACTTCACAGCCTTATGGATTGTGTCGATTTTCAGTGGCCTAAAATGGGGTGTTGGGTTGGTTCATATCTTCAGTGCTAATAGACCTAGTGAAAGTGCCATTTCATCAACTAATTCTAGACCGAAAATCCATGCCTTGTCGATTTTAAAGTACCCTTACGCAGTAGGAAGCCTAGCCACAGTATTCCTTTCATCTTTCTCAACAATGTGCATTTTTGCAGCCGGGATACTTTATGCAATAGGTTACCTCTGCCTCCAACCTGTTCACATATTATTCCTATTGTTAACATATTTCACGGTTCCTTTACTTTCCCTTCCACTGCTCCATCCATTGCAGCAGATAATAAAGGCAGATGCCATTAACATGAAGCTTCTTGGGTTCTTATTAGCCACACTTACTTCTGGTTTTGGATTCTATTTTCGCAAAGACAAATGGGAGATACAATGATTACTTGTTTTTGCTGCTATCCATGGCACTGCAACTGGTCTTCTGCATGCATTTGGAAGGCTTCTTTTGTTGGGGTGTTCACCAACAGGTAAAGAAGGCGCCTTTCGGTGTGCTTTTCATGGGTGAAAGCACTAGGGACATGTGCAGGATTTGCACTTGCAACAGCTCTGCCTGGAAACATTGGGAGTTCATTTGGAGTTGCATTCTGGGCTGGAATCATTGGGATGGTTATTCTGATCTTTGGCAATATCACTAGTTTTCGAGCAGCCAATGATGCTTTACTTGTGATAGAAGATAGCTAGAAAGGTTCCCCGGCATGTGGCTGGGATGATGGCGTTGATTTACCAGGATCTACAAAATAGATCCAAATACCCAAAGAAAGATCTGAGTAATAGACGACTCTTTTTCCCCCTTTTTTTGAAGATACTGAATAAGTTGTGCTCATCAGCTTATTCTTTTGTAATAATGGAGAACAATGACAAGAATGTGTTGCTTTCGAATATCCAAATCTTGCGTGGCACAAGTTGCACATATTGTACACAGTTTACAATGACGGATGGGATATTTCTAGACCCCCCCCCCCCACCCAACACCAACCAAAAAAATATATATATATACAATAAGAGTGGGGAAAGGCATAAGCACATGTGACAAGAACCTCATATCATTGAGCAAGGGCAAGGTATCTCCTTCTGATTTGAGTCTCCTTTTTCCTCCTTTATCTGCTAAACAGAGTATCATGCACAAGCAAGTATCATTATTATTCCCCAAAAAAAAATAAAAAAATTAAAGAAAAAAATTTATATAATAAGATGAGACGAAGGAAAGTGCTATGGCGAGGTTGATATCCATCTTTAAGGAAGTAGACATGAACCTGAAGGCCATTGTTCCCTAAGCTCTTGTTTTCCTCTTGTATTAGCTGCAGCGAATTGAGGACAGATGGGCAACATTCACAAAGCACGATTAGCTGAAGTGTTATAATCTATCCAAATTCCAGAGGAATCTCCACCAGTTTGTAGTAGTACTCAAGACTTGGATGCTGAAGGCTTCGGAAGTGTGTTTCATCCTCATACCGCCATACTAGTTTTCCAGATGAGTGGTACCGGTGAGTAGGAATAGTCGTGGTCATTTGTTTCACATACAGGGCCTTCAATGGCATAATCTTTCAATTTGAGCACTTTGAGAACTTCCGCAACCATTAGGAAGTAAGCTTATACCTTAAATCTGTGCATTCCCTTAAACTGTAGTCCAACTTTTGTAACTACAGTTTAATATTTTAAAAGCTCAACTATTTATTGACATATGCTAGAATAAGGAACCTCAACATAACTGCAAGAGATGACTGAAGTTGTCATACAATGGTGTATAAGACAATGCACAGAGCTTAACCAAACAAATCCTGCAGATTATGATACCTTCTTGTGTGTGGTAGAAGCTACCGCGGAGTGCCCTGTAGGGGACGGAAAAAGAGGAAAGAAAGACTTCTTTAGCAGTGATCCCTAGCAGCTTATGGGTATGAGGCAATAGGCAACTGTTTATATATATATGTATATATCGGAATCATGACTTGCAAGAATTATTAACAATGATTTCAAGCAGCTTACTTGGAAAAGAAAAGAACAATGATATAGTTTTACTAGATATATTGCATAGAAGATTATGGGGTTGTTTGAAGCTATTTATTCGAATTGAATTATAAAGAGAAATTATAAAGAGGTGAAATGAGTGGTGTAGATTTAATATAAGTTTGAAATTTGTGGTTATAGATGAAAAGTAATCAAATCAGTGGTCAAATCAGTGGTAGGTGAGATTATAAAAGGAAATGATAAAGAGGATCAAACACCCCCTATAGTTTAGGACAACAAAAAAGAAATCTAAGATGTTGAATCAAAGAACTCTAGCACCCCAAATTTTTTTCTAGATGCCCGAGAAAATTTTTTACTTTACGGAAGGAGGTGACATATTTGTCTCTCGGCGAAGAGACGTGTGAACCTGAAGGACATCATTGCCCAAATTCTGCTGTTCCTCGTGTATTAACCCTGCGACAGCCACAAGAGATGGACTGCATCCGTACAACTCAATGACTTCAAGAGTCGGAATTTGGCCCATTCCAGAATGAATCTCCTCCAGTTTGTAGCAGTGCCTGATGCTTAGACACTCAAGACTTGGGAAATGTGTTTCATTGGCTTTCCAGGTTACCAGATCATTCTGCTCAATAAAGAGGAATATTAGGTGACAAAATTCCCCTTCATTTGCCACCCACGCAGGGCCGTCAAAGGCTTGATTTTTAAGTTTGAGCACCTCAAGACTGGTAAGCGAACCAATCATTGTCATATTTTCCAAGGAATCCTGCAACGCCGCAAAGTTTTAACTCTTTTAGTTTGAGTGGGAAAGCAAGTTTCACTGGCAGAGGACTCCCAAATGTTTGATAGGACGGGAAAAACAGATTTCAACTTTTCAAGTTGATGCAGACGGACTAAATTCTCAAAGCAATAGGAGGACCACTCAGTTGTGGTGCTGTATTCATAAGAAATTCCCAGTTTCTTCAAGTTTGGAATCATTTCAAGAATCTCCTTGAGTTTCAGAATCATTTCTTTCCTGCATTGTATACCTGAAGGATGAGGAAAGGACCAGATGTCGAACATGAGATGCTGTAACTGTGGCATATTCCAGATTCCCGCGGGTAAATATAGTGTTGATTTGCTCTCTATTAGGGCTTTGTTTGGTAACCAATTATAAATTGGTGACTTTATAAATGGATTTAAAATTTAAATTTTGTATAGGTATCGAGATTTGATTGTGCTATGTGAACGTAATGATTAAAATGATATAAGAGTTCAAGTCAAATCAAATATGTAGTTAAATATGGTGTTGCTATGTGTCTAAAAGTTAAAATTTAAATTCGTTAATAAATTCGAGGTGTTTTTAATTAGTAGCTAAATATTGTGTGGATAAACAATCAAGGTTTGAAGATTGTGCAGTTTGAATATTGAGGCAAGAAGTCCTTTATAACTGTCATACATCAATGACAGATATCTCAAATACACTAGTTATTTCATCTGGGAATTTGTCGAAAGTTATCATTAGTCTGTCAAATGCCCTGAGCAATCAACATGAAACTGATAGGACGAATGGAAACTTACGTGGTGCTCATTGTATGTGGGTTTTGGATAATTCAAATTGGCATTACTCAAAACTCGGAGAAATTTTTCTTCCCAAGCTTTCTTTATACACAAGTCTCTCATCAGGTCATGAATGCTGCTGGTTTTGATCTCACCATTGTAATTCTGCTCACGAACTGAGATTCAATTTCTATCAACAAGATCCTTCAAATATTCCTCTGCCACTTCCCCCAAACTTTTAGATCTAACTGGCTTCAGAAATCTCCCAGCAACCCATAACTTGATAAGACCGGAGACATAAAACCTATGGTCTTCGGGGAAGATTTTCATATAAAGAAAGCATTTTCTCATATGACAAGGCAAGTGATTGTAACTCAAAGATAATATCTTCATAAACTAGTCATCATCTCCAGTTACTGCAGAATTTACATTTTCAGCAACAGACCTACAGTAATCTTGTGTTCTCTTTGCTTTGAAGAGGAGGCCGCCAATAACCACAAGTGCAAGTGGAAGTCCTTTGCTATTAGCTTCAATTTTCCTTCCAATTACCTCCAATTCACTAGGACAAGGTTCTTCGCCAAACGCTCTGTCACGCAGCAGATCCCAACTTTTCTCAAGGCTTAGATAACTCAGAAAGTGAGTAAAGCTAAAAGAATTGGCATGAATAGCCATTTCTGATATACGAGTAGTCAAAATTATCCTACTCCCATTATTGTCATCTGGAAATAGCCTCTTGATCCCATCCCAGGGACGGATATCCCACACATCATCCAACACAATTAGATATCTCCTCCCTTTCAGATTTTTGTACAGCATATACTGTAACTTACTGATGCAGTGATGCTCACTGGAGCTGATTCACGTATGAAGCCTCCGCGGCTCTGCCGGATTCTAGAAGGTTCATAAGCACTTCTTGCACACGAAAGTGTTGAGATATTGCAGCCCAGGCTCGAATGTCAAAATGATACACAATAAGTGTATCATCATAAATATTCCAGGTAAGTGTAGTCTTACCAATACCCCTATCCCAACTATTGAGATGACTTCGAGCTTGGAAGGTGTTCTGGTCAGCCTATCCTTAATTTGGATCAAGTAATCATCGAATCCCACCATAGCACCCACGTTACGTGAACCTGATTTTGATGAGTTAATAGGCAAAGAGTTCTCTGGGAGCATATCTGATTATCTTCTATGGTGTCCCCTTCCAACTTCATCACATCCCGTGATTTTCCCCTAAATCACCATCACCACGAAATCGAGATTCTGACAGGATATGAATATGATCATTCCATATGTGGGAATCAACTATATCTTCCACTCCATATGCTGCGTCTCTTAGTCTTTCTTCCAAACATCTAGGTAATAAGTGTTTCTTTATGATAAAATGAAGAGCGTTCCACCACTTACTGGAGTGATCTAACATGTTGCTCGTCATGAAAAACCCGAGATTGATCGGGATTAAGTATCTGAGTCTGCAGTGTTTGAGAAAGAGAAACCAAAGCAGCATAAGCCATCCCCAATCTCTCTTCCAGGCTAGTAGAACTGTAAAAGCGCACAACAGGGCAGCTATTAGGGCTACCTTAGGGTGGGAGAGAGAAACTCACCGGGTAGAGGGGGGCTATGCGATACAGAGGGCGACCCCAGTAGCACAAGTGTTGCCCTCGGCTCGTTTGGCCAAAAAATAAAAAAATAAATAAAAATATTTTAAAGGAAACATAAGGTTAAAAAAAAAAAAAGAAAAATATTTTTGTTTGCAAGAAAAAAAACTTTTTGTTGGTCAAAATTTAAACAAGTGATCCTAACTTTTCACATTTAAATTTAGGCTAATTAGCACAATATAAGCCCAACCTTTCAGTTTATTGTGCAAATTAACTTTAACGTTTCAAACTTGACAATTATAAATCTAAATATCACATTTTTTGTGCAATCTAACTTTTTTATTTTAAAAAAGACAATAATAACCTCAAATTCTAATTTAGTTAAAATTAGTATAAAATAATTAAATAAAAATTATGAATGTTAAATTTTAGTATTTCCTTTTTAAACATTATGATAAGTGTATTGTATATGCAATTTACACCTATTAACTATTCAATTTTATATGAAATTGAGCAGATTTTTACCTAATTTGTGTGAATATAGTTCATATAAGTGAAAAACTCAAATTGGGGTGATATAAAGTAAAAATGATGATTTTTGAACAAAATTGGGACTTTACATCCAAGATGTAACATCAAATTGTTATGGCTCAAGAGTTTCGGCATAGGAAAATCAATGTTAACAAATTCGAGGACTAGATTGCATTTTTGGAGAACTTAAAAGAGATATTTATGTTGTATTTAAAGAGTTTGAGGACCTTTATGAAGTATTCGAGAAGTCTTGAACTTGTATAAATGAAGAAAAATGCTGAAAATGACCATTTTTGAAAGAAAAAGTCAAATCAGAGACTGAATCGCACGTGCTGAATTACGTCACGGGTAGGGTGCGGTTTACTTGCCACCTTAACCCGCGGGAGACAAATTTTTCTGTTGGCCGCGGGTAGGGGGCGACAAGCATACCGCGGCCAGCCGCTGCCCGCGGCAGAAAGTGTTTTGACGTATTTGTGGCCCCTTTTTGATACAATTAAGGGTTTTAAAGCTTCTACAACTATAAATTGATGGGAAATAACATAAGCAAAAGAAGAGGAGACGTCGAAGGGAAGAGAAGAGAGCCAAGAGAAGGAAGAGACGACATAAGGAGGAAAAGAAATATGTGGAATATATCGTGAATTCGTCTCCTTCGGGGTTTGATTCCAATATTTATTGTTGTTTTCTTTTCCTTAACATGATAGGCCAATTTTTTTGTGCTAGGGTTCATGATGAAACCTCATTTTTCATGATTAATTTATAGTATTCATTCTTGCTATTGTTCTTGTTTGTTGGGTTGATCGTTAATTATTCCCTTAATCCAATTTGATGTTTGATCACCATTAAACTGAGTTTTGTGATTCATATTCCGATCTTCGAGAGATTCTTTATGAATTTTGCACATGGTAGTGAACAACATAGGGTCATATAATAGCTGGAGATAATATTATGCTCTGTGAAATCGTTACATAATAATCAAAGAGAATGAATGCATGTCTTATGTTCGAAGGCTAATTAGAGAAAATTGGTCTCGCATATAGGTATAGATTTGGATGACTATTGAGAGAGGCTTTCGCATAAATTAGGATTATTGATTTTCAACAGATCGGAAGAGCGTCGTGTAGGGCGAGTGCTAAGATTGATTGTGAAAACGGTGGTGGATTCGAGGATTCTAGTACTTTTGTATATTCATATCCGTAAACAATTTTATTTATTTTATTATCTAGCTTTTATTTTTACTTTAAAATTACTTATCAAATCTTATTATATGTTTTTATTTAAAGTTGAGATTAATTAAAGTGAAACTTAGTAGATTCAGTCATCGTGAGATTGACACTCTATTCATCACTATATTACTTGTTAACGATCCGTCCACTTACGCGATAAAATCGACAACACATTATCAAATTCAAGTAGTGATAACTAAAAAAATCTGATATATCATGAACTCAAAAAGAACCAACACTGAATGAAACATTATTTTTCAAGAAACGCATTCTCGTAGAGCGGGATGGACCAACGGCACCTCGCCTTGCTCCACATATGACAATTCGCTGAACTAAAATGAATAAAAATTTGTAAAATAAATGAGAACAGGTTTAAAAATAACAAAGAATATAACAAATTAGATCCATAAAGAAATCAAAAAGTCAAGTCAGACATCCCTACCCCTGCATCAATCTAGTCTGCATCTATCCTGTATTAGGCAGATAGAATCCGCCTCACTGTTACCACTAAATTCTCATAAGTTGAATTTTGTTTAAATATATCTAAATTATGGTATTTTTTATTTTTATCTATTTCTTATTTAATAGTAATTTTTAGTTCAATTAAAATTTGAGGGATATTATAGTCTTTTTAAGTTAATAAATGTTAGATTGTGGCAAAAAGATGGGATATGGGGTTAGAATTGCCAAGTTTTAAATATTAGGGTTAGATTACATAACAAGATAAAAGGTTGAGGTTAGATAACGCCAATGAACCTTTAAATTTGCCTAAATACATTCTTTCCCTATTCATTTGGCATCAACTAATGGAAATTGGTTAAATTTGACGAAAAAGACTTTTTACGAAGTTAAGTGTAGAGGTTAAGGGTGTCTAGAAATTTTATTCACTCACTTATTGTGGGCGGGTTATACCGTCTATTTCTGACATGACGTTGACATGGCCTGAAGTGACATACACATGGCCGCCACGTGTGTCGGTTATGTGTGTAACACGTCAGAAGTGAGTGGTGTAACCCCGCCTATAGTGGGTGGGTGAACATTATTCGGTGTCTAGTGTAACTTCTCTCTAGCAATCTTTAAACATCAAGAACCTTTCGCATAATAAGCCATGAATCGTGAGTGGGGGACTCTTCATCCTCAAGGACCAGCAAGAGGCGAGGAGAGTTGATAGGCCGGAGAACTATTCAATAGCGTTGGTGGGGCAATGGAAGAAACCGCCAGTAGGATACTACAAATGCAATGTGGATGCAGCTGCATGTATGCAACATTTACGAAGGTATTGCAGCTGGTGTTGAGTGATGAAAACAATGGTTTCATTAGCTGCCAAACGCGAACGTCTACTGGCTCGGTGCAATCGAATGAGGTTCAGGCTTTTTCTCTATGCAAAGCTATGAGATGAGTATGTTTTATGGGTATGCTCAACATTTTATTTGAGACATATGCAAACATGGTATATGAGGCTATAGTTGGGGAGGTTGAAGATCACAACGAGCTTGGTTTGCTTATTCAAGACTGTATAGAATTGATGTGAGGACAACAGTATATATTGTTTATCATGTTCAGAGAACGGCAAACTCGGTTGCACATGAGTTAGCAAAAAAAGCTCGTTCCTATAACAACGCCTGTAGTTTTTATGCCCCAACGCTAGCTCGTTTTAGTCTCTTCTCTGTGGATGCAACGAATTCAATGAATTGTAATGATAATTGACCTTTTTTTTTTTTTTTTTTGCCATGAATCAATTTAGTGTTTCTTATTATATGGCTTACTTACATAAATGCCCCCCCTCCCCCAATGCTATAGGTCCTACGGAAAGTTGTTTCTGACAACCCTAACCTTTGTATTTTAAGGTAAGAGTATTTTTTATTAAATTGAGTAAAAATGCCTTTAAATTGAATAAAATAAATACTTATTTACACAAATGGCCCCTAACATTTAATGTTATTGAAGAAATGTCCCTTAACTTTTATATATGCAAAAAACTAGAATAATTTTATTAAATTCACTAAAATACCTTATACTTACAAATCTAAACATAATAATAAAAATTTCACTTAAGAAAGTTCCTCCATTAAAAAAAAATTCAGAAATTTAGGTGATTTATTTACCTATAAAAGACTAAAAATAGAAAAATTGAGACTAAAAACTTTTTATTTTTTATTTTTTTGGGAATTTGAGATCACACTGTGAATGAGCAATGACTTTGGTGGTGAAGTTGGAAAGAAAAATAGATTATTTAATGTATATTTTAAATAAAAATATAAAGGCTTTTAAAATAAATTTAATAAAAGTAAACTAATTTTACCTAAATAAAAGGCTAAGGGCCATTTCTGCCACAACAATAAATGCCGTGGGCCATTTGTGTAAATAAGCATTTATTTTTTTTGGGAATCAAATAAGCATTTTTTGATTCAATTTGTGGGTATTTTAATCAATATGATATGATTAAAAAAAGCACTTTGACCGGTCAACTAATGAAATTGGTCAAATTTATATGGAAAGGGCTGTTCTCGCAACTAAATATAGAGGTTAGAAGCGTTTAGCACATAAATAAAAAGTTAGAGATCATTTTTCAGAGTAACCTCAAAGGTGAAGGCCATTTGCATAAATAGGCCATTCTTATATGTAAGGATGGTATTTTAAAGTCGTCTACTTCTACCATCAAATCTGCGCCCCCCACCTTTCAAAAAAAAAAAAAAAACCAAAAAAGAAAATAGAAAAAAAAGAAAAAAAAGTATCTATTCCCTTTCCATCCATGTGAGAGCTTGTTTTCAAGCTCTTTATTTTTACAATTTATAAAAGAAATTTATAGTAAGTGGAGATAATTGGTGAAAATTTAATTAAAATTTAAAATTTGTGGTAATTATAGAGTAGTTGTTAAATCAACAGTCAAATCACGATAGATAAATTTATAGAGAGAAAAATAAAGAAGTTCAAACAACCCCTTAGTCCAAGTTGTAGTCATTCTCCATTTCTCTAATTCATCATTTCCAATTTCATTTTATGGGCAAGTACCATCTTTACTAGCTAGCGTATGATACAAGTTAGAGCATGGAATAGTTGAATTTTCCTTTTCTTTTTTTTTTTAAACACAGAAATAGTCGAAGTTTCTTGTATAATCGGCAACAACAACAACAACAATAACAACAACAATAATATATATATATTAATAATAAGAGAAGTTTGTCTAATATGTGTTTTCCTGTCAATAATCTGACTTCATAAGGATTGTCTGATCTGCTTTTTCCTTGCCAATAGTCTAACTTCATAAAGATTTTAATAATGCCATTAATAATGTCATCTGTGAAATTCTATTTTTTTATTTTTTTCTAAATTATTTTTTTATCACATATTTCTTATTTTTTCTTTTTCAAAATTTACATTGATCTCATCTGTCTTTTAATTACAAATAGTTAGAAATTCAATAAGAATAAAATTTTCCTTCTTCAATTAAAAAAATAAATTTCATATTTAGTATTACACTAAAAAAAATGATTGGGTATCATCTTTTTTTTTATTTTTTTAATTTCTATTGTTATGCGCGTGGTGAATAATATAATAATAATAATAAATACAACAAATGACGGCCAGATACATTTTCTAATGGTTGGAAACGCAATCATCGTCCGGAAAGAAACATAATTTCACACAGTTTCAAAGCGTACAAGAAAATCGACGCCCGTTCCCCCGTTTCAATTCTCTCAAATTCCTGCTCTTTGAACTGGAAAGTTTAAATTCTTGAAGATCCAGAATACCAAGAAAACGCACATCTCTGTTCATCTGATTTTTCTCTGTGAGGTGTACGTGTAACTGTATCTATAGGTACGTGGATGAATGCCCATCTCATTGATTTCTTGGATGCTTTTGAAGCATTAGAAGGATCCCCTTTTCGGATTATACAGATGGTTCAGTGCGTATATGAAACACCCCACTTATTTGTTTATGTTTAGGTAGCTCACGATGGAGAATTCAACAGAGAATACCTTTGAAGAAATGGTTTTATGAAATTAGCCAATTAACGAATCACCTCAGCTATGGTTTTAGGCGGAAACGGAATTATTTGTCTTTTAATATTTTCATTTTTATAAAAATTTGTTGAATGTTTGTAAATACCCTCTTGTGGGAAGGACAAGGAATTTTCTTGTGTCAAATATTTCGTGTTTCTGTTTTTTTGTGACCTTTTTCCTTTCTGGTTCATGGATTTAGTTTACTTTGGTTCATACTCGATATGTTGTGGACTTAGATGTGGGTTTTTATTCATTTTCTGGTTCATTTTTCATTAGGTAATCATCTTCATTTTTATATTATATTGCGGTTTGTTAAACGTTTTATCAAGCTTTCATCTTTCCTTTCCTTTTTTTTTTTTTTTTTTTTAAATTTGGAATTTCTGCAACAGAATGAATGATCCACTGAACTGTTGTTTTCAGGATTTGAAATATATCTTATTTGTCGTCCACCCTTTCAGTTTTGAATTTGTTGCGCAATTCTGTCTGGGGCGTGAAAGGATCAGATTGCTATATGGCTTTAGCACTAACTCATCTTTCATGGTGGTTGTGGCGTGGAAAGCTACAGGAACCTAAAATCTCATATGGGTCTTCTTTGAATTCTTCACCTGATTCGGGTTTGTGGGAAATTGACACTTTGAAATTCCCAGTAGTTCAGAGGAAAGGTATGGGTTCTTCTTCTAGACGGGTTAAGCGAAAATGGCAAAGCAGAGAGGAGCGAAGAGTTGACAGGGAATATGATGTTGTTCTTGTGCCATCAGATGGGGGATGTCTTTCGGGGTCTGATTCTGATGGTTTCGGATTGGTCAATTGGATGGTTAGAGCCCCATGGCCCTGACTTCCAGGGTGATGATAATTCAAATGATAGTTTTGCCGTCTTGGTTCCTTGCTATGGTAATGGTCGAAAGGACCTGGTAGATAACTCCAAGGACTTGTTTATAGACACAAACATCCGTAGTTTTGGTAAGAGTCAATCTCTTCCATAACTTCTTGAATCTTTTTTTTTTTTTTTTTAATCTTATCTCTTGTATTTTGGTTTGATCATGATGGATGGACCTATTTCTATTTGATGCAAGTTCTTATTCATTGGCATCATTGGTAACACCCGGATTACAGCCATATTTTAAGCATCAACTATCATTGGTAGGGAAGTATACTTGCACATTAAATCATTTGTTTCAAAAATGGCTACTAGCTTCTTGTTTATTCCCATGATAAATTAGAAAAGCCTACAGGAAAAAGTGGATAAACTGAAGCAAATGAAATAGTCTAATACAACATTAGCATGTGGATGACTTGGATATCTAAATCTTCCTTTTTTTCCAATGGTTCATATTATGCTTCTTGTATGGTATGTATGAGTTTGTGTTTGCATTGTTTGCTTTGTTCCATTCAAATTGTCAATTGCTTGATTTATCTCAATAATAGACTAACACTTACATGCAACGCTTGCTGTTCAAATCATGGGACATATTTTTCTCCAAGATGTATATTTTAATTATACATAAAGGTAGTCATTATTTGGGACATTTTTGATGCAATCCTTGGTATGATGGAGAAACTTAATACTAAGAACTAGAAGAAGCCACCACAAACTAAGGGTCCTAAGGATTCATCTACATCACAAATCATGATGACAAGATGTCAATGCAACAGGCTCAACTAGACTAGAAATTGTGTGCAGAGCAACAAATTAGTCAAGGAAGGTATAAAAACAAGATATGTGTCAATGCCAAATGCTATAATCTTGATATAAGACTCCAGGAAGGATGGACAGACTAGTCAAGTCAGTCTGGAGGCATGGCAGACATATATATAGAACCTGAAATGTGGGGCACAATGTTTTCTTTTTTGTTTTGGGGCCCCGGGGGGGTTTGGGAAGGAGAGGCGGCAGTAAGCTCCTACGGTTTTACTAACCTGTGCTACTGAAATGTAAGAATGAGAAGGTGAAAAGTGAAGAAAGAAGTACTCCCTCCATCCCACATATATGGGTTTGTTTTCCTTTTCTGGATGTCCCAAATGTATAGGTTTGTTTCTTTATTGAGAAGCTTAATTTAAGTTACTTTACTAATTTACACCTATTTAATACTTAGTGCTTATTTGATTATCATTATCAGCACAATTAGTGAGGAAATTATAATGAAGAAAGAGAGAGAGAGAGAGAGAGAGAGAGAGGTTTGAAATGTGTGGGTGTGAATGAGTAGTTGTCAAATCAAAGGGATAGGTAGAAATTATAATTTAGTGATAATTCGTATCAATAATGAGAATCAGATGAGCACTTAGTTATAACTAATGATCTTAAATTGCCCTCATTAAACGAGGGTAAATTAGGAACAATGTTTACAAAATATATGTTTCCAATAATATCCTTAATCTTTGTGAAAGGTCAAATGAGCCTATAAATGGGACGGAGGGAGTATATTTACTGAAGGAGACTCCAAGAAGAGTGATACGAACAGAGGGAAAATGTGGAATAGGAAGCAACTATGGGCAGCAGTTGTGGATTTAGGGATTCTAAATTCTAAATTGGAAGATTTGCCACATGTTGATGCATGTAGCCTCTATCATTGTTATCCCTCCAAATGCTGAGTTCAAATATCTCCTGAAGGCTGGGATAAGCAAAAATCTATTGTACAACTCTTGGAAGCCTAGGTTTTACCCTGCGATGCACCAGTAGATAGGACTTGAGAGAAAACATTTCTAAAATGATGCTGACTATTCTTACTTGCCCAGAAACTTCCATCTACTTAAGCTAAATGAAAGAAAGAACCCTTGAAAGCTAGTAAGGCTTATGTTCCACGATTAAACTGCAGAAACTTTGCTGCTAGGTACTCTCGACAATTGAAAAGGAGGTCTGTTGTAGTCCTTTAGTCCGCCTCTGAATCTGGTATTTCTGCAATCCCATCTTTTTCTGAACCTCCTTTCTTTTCCTTAGTTCCTGCTTTTTTCTGTGAGGTTAAAAGCAGGTTGTAGAGCAAAAGCCACAGGAGAGACCGATCATAGTTATTGTATCACACTGCTTTAATTTCCATGATTTAACTGCACTATGCACTCAGTTTTCTAATACTTTTGATCAGTCTTTCCTGAAACTCTAGGGAGTTCTTTATCTATAAAGGCTTTCCAAGATTTTATTAGGATGTGTGTTCATGTTTTACCATTTGCTCTAAAGATTTATGTTGTCATACTACATTTATAACATTTAAATACTGTCTTAAACTGTCAGCAGTTTTCACTTTTTCAGCTTAGGTAGTTATTGTCATTTTTCGTGGTTTTGGTGAATCATGTAAGGAGTATTCTGGATATTTTTCAGTTGCTGATTATATCTGCATTAAATCAAACTGTGTTCTGTTCTTGAATTATACTTGAGTTTCTAGAGTCTTGTGTTTCTTTCATTGTGGGATAATTTGTAATTACTATTCTTTTTAATTTAATAGAAATCAGAATAGACTAGTGTAATAGCCTTTCTTCTGAGACTGTAAGAGTGGACCCATCAGCAATTTCTGAACTGATTCTCGGGATGAGTCTAGGCTTTGTATGCAGCCACTGCTCTTATTCTGCAAAATTTTCTTTTGAAGCTTGTTAGAGCACAATTAATGTGGGGGGTCCCCCCCCCCAAAATCAAATAATGTAAGGGGGAAGGGGGGGAGGTAAAAGTGGGGCTAAATTTAGCCCCTCTTTTATCTTTTGCCCCCGCTCCCCCCTCTCTATTCGTTAAAAAAATATATAATAAATTTTAAAAAAAATAATATTTTGTAAAGAATTGAATATAAATTGTATGATAAAAAAATAATGACAAAATAATTTGTAAAAAAAAAAATTAAAAATAAACAAAATCTTTTAATATGTTTTCCCCCTAGTTTTTCCCCCCACACATTATTTGGAAATAGGTTTTTTCCCATTAGTTTTTTGCCGTTGGCTTTTTCCCCCAACGTTAATCTTGCTCTTAAGGAATCTGATAATGCAACTACAATATCAAGCCTGCCTCCTTAACTCTAAGTCGGGCTGAATCGCAACTTCTACAACTTATTTTAGACCTCATTTACATTGCCAAAGATTAATCTGCACCTGCCATGTCAGATAACAAATGAAGCTACCTTTAAAAATTTAAAATAGTAGTAAAAATGATTGATTCAGAGAGTACTCTGAACACTTGAGAGGATTAGAAATTTGTGAATAAGTAAATGCTGATGTGAAACTGCAATACAAAATTATGATAAGAACAAATTTTGTGTAAATTATGGAGAGTTTATTACAAAGTCTTCTTGCGGGAGAACAAATTTCGCGGGAGGTGATGAGACGTGGAAATATAAAGAGGTGACCTATTATTTTGATCTTGAACTGCTATTGACTACAAAGTCTTTTTACTGCCTGCTTCTGGTTGTAAAATCTATACAATGTGACTTTTTCTTGCTAGAGTTTCGATGCCTTTTAATTGCTCGGTTGCTTATATCAGTGTAATTGAATGTAGCAGAGCGTAAATATTCTTGATATAGGTTCAAAGCTTGCAGTTATATGTTAAATATTTTCATGACTTCCCAATCTGAGCTGATTGTAAGTTTTCCTTGATCTATATTTGAAGTTTGCATTTATATCTTAAATATTTTCATGACTTTTTGATCTGATATGCAGAGAACAAGAAATATATGGAGCAGTGGGTCTCTTCTATTCAGAACAGACGATAATCCATAACATATGGGCTCTGGTTATCTGGTCCTTCTGCATTTTAGTTCTGATTTACCGTTTTCCTTGTGGATTAACCTTATCCCTTAAAACCCAGAAAAAAGAAAACAAAACAAAAGAAAAAAGCAAAAATGTTAGATAACAATATTATGATATTGTAAAATATATATTGCAACTAGTCAGGGACTTTGCCGCAGATCCCTCCCTCTAAAGATGGCTGAAATGATGAACTCAGTTTCTGGATGGGAGATGACGTGTACATATCCTGTGAAAGAGGAAGAAATTTGAAGATGCCGCCCTATAGAAAATGAAAAGAAATGATTCTTCATGTAAATGTGTCTGTAAAGACGTGAAGTCCTATTTCTTGTCCTTGTAAATGAAAATTTGTTCACTGGGAGGAGATGTATTCTCAGTGTAGGGAATTGGATCCTGTATACGCGGACACTGTTGTGTGATTTCTTAATATAAGGTTGGTTTGTGTAATATGGACGGTTTTGTTTTGAGTACCAACCTCCTCTCAAATGGGCGACGGGATAGCCCACCACCTACTTACATGGGAGGCTGTCATTGGGCAGCTTCCATGTACTTGGGCCCAGGCACATGGGCAGTCATCCATGTCACCTGTTTGGCGGGATAGCTCGTCAGACGGATGGGAGAAAGTCATTTTTAGTTTTATTCCCCCCTTCATTTTCGCAACTTCATTTTTCTTTCTTTGTTTTTTTCTTTTTTTTCTTTAATATCTCAGAACAAAAATAATTTGCCAAGAAGCACGTGTAGGGGGAGTTACCTAAATTTGATTGTTCTCCATCAAATTAAATAGTGTAAAGGGATAAAAATATATTTTTCTCGTAAACTTGACCCGAAAATATTCAGGTACCACACGTATGGCACCGTTACGAAACTAGATATATAATGTGGCATAATATAAGCCGCTGCCGCTAATGTGATTTGGAGATATTATTATGGTAATAATTTGTTGATGTTATACCCTATATATCAGTATCTTGTGCTTTGACTTTTCGACACTCGAGGTCTAGTATTTAAACATTGCTAGAATTTTACATAGTCCAAAGAAGGTTAAGTTAGCTGAGTGAATCTATTTATTTAGATTGAGATCGATCTCCAGTCTAATTGACATCACTACATTGAGAGATGAGTAGAGATGCACAAATCTATAAGAGCATTAATTATTTGACAACCAATAAAAAAAGATGACAACTAGACTAGAGAGTGGATAAATAGATAAATAACATTATTCAAATTAGCCTTCTTTAGAGCATCTACATTAGTGTTATTAAATTTAGTTATCCATATAAGTAAAAAGTACATTTTAAATTGTTATTATAGATGTGTCAAATAAAATCATTAAAATCTACTCAAGTTTAAGAGCTTGTTTGATTCTCATTATGAGGTCAAATTTATAGTGATAAATTATAATGAGTTGAAATGAGTGGTGGATATTTAATTAAAGTTTGAAATATGTAGTAATTGTTGAGTAATTGTCAAATTAACAGTCAAATAAGTGGTAGGTAAATTTATAATGGGGAAAAATAATGACCTTCAAACAAGCTCTAAGTGAGCTCATTATTTTCAAAAGTTATTAGTCAATATTTATTAAATAAATTAAAAAAGAATTTTTCAAAAACATTAAATACTAATAAAATGTTAAAATTGTTGTGAAAGTTAACAACAAGTTAACTAACTCACTAACAAAAGATTTTTTTAACTTCACCACAAACTTCCTTAACACGTTTTTGAGTTGTTAATAAATCACTTCATTAACAACTTAGTTTAACACTACTAATTATCAACCAATATAATTATCAACCAATATAGACGCTCTCAGAGCACATTTAATATTGAGTGAAAAAACTTAAATTTGATTTGTTCACCCAACAAAGCCAACTAATGTATCAGGATAAGGGGAAAAAGGTACCATTTTGGAAGTGGAATTGGATAAAAGTAGGGCTAAATTTAACTCCTCTTTTACTTTTCCCCATCACTTTCTTCCTTCAAAAAAATATAATAAATTTTAAAAAATAATATTTTGTGAAAAATTGAATATTAATTGTATGATAAAAAAAGATAATGGCAAAATAATTTGTAAAAAAATTCTAAAGAATAAAAAAATATCTAACAATATAATCACTAGATTTTCAAAAAATTTTAAGGAGAGGTAGGGAGAGGTCACTCACACATGACCCGGTTATTGGGAATTAGGAGGGTGCTAGATTTTTACTTTTACGTTATTTGAAAATAGCCTTTTTCCTCTTAAAATTTTCCCCGAATTTTTTTCCCTTCGCCATTTTTCACTAACATTAATCTTAATCTTTGCACTTAACTTCCTCCCCTTCACAGAAACTAGAAATTCTTTACGAGGCAAAATGAAAATGAATAAAAAGGGAAAAAAATATTCTCCAGTTCCACATGAGCCCATCGGCCGTAGCCCATTGGTGCTCGCGTCAAACTTCTCCGTCTTCAAATGAAATCTCATCTCATACCACTGAGATACATTTCGATTTGACCTCCTTTCTGTAAATTCACTGTTATCTTTCAATTTGGCAGAAATTTTTCCTTTTCCTCGACCTCCAAGAAATGGAATTCAGATTCCAACTCCAATCTCATGATTACACATCCCACCCTCCTCCTCATAGGGTCCTGCAACTCCATGTACCAAGCAAAGCAAATCCAGGCCCACATGATGCGCACTGGCCTCATTTTCCATCTATTTCCAGTCAGCAGATTAATTTCCTTTTCTGCCCTGGATGAAAATGGGAGCATGGATCATGCGAATTTGTTATTTTCCCAGATTCTTGAACCCAACGTGTATATTTGGAATACCATGATAAGGGGTTGTGTTAAAAACCAGCTATATAGAATGGGTTTTGGTTATTTTCTTAGAATGATTAGGGAGAAAGTGGATATGGATAAAAGAAGCTATGTTTTTGGGCTGAAAGCTTGTGTAGGACTGGAAAATTGTATGGCGGGAGAATCAGTGCATTCTAGGGCTTGGAAAGTGGGACGTGTTGAGGATGTGATTGTAAGAAATGGTCTGGTATATTTCTATAGTGAGATTGGAAAACCAGACTACGCAAAGAGAATCTTTGATGACAATGAGCTTAGAGATGTTGTTTCTTGGACTAGTATGATTGATGGATATGTGAAAAATGATATGGTGGACGAGGCTTTAGAGGTGTTTGATAAAATTTGTGAAAGTGAAGTGGAACCTAATGAGGTTACAATGGTGGCAATTTCCAGTGCATGCGCCCGGAGGGGAGATTTGAATTTGGGGGAGAGAATACACGAGTTTGTGGAGAGGAAACAGGTGAAACTTAGTTTGAATTTGATGAATTGTATGTTGGATATGTATGTGAAATGCGGGTGCTTGGCCAAAGCTGGTGCGATTTTCGATAGGATGGAAGTGAAGGATGTGTTTTCCTGGACTAGTATGATAAACGGGTATGCAAAGAATGGTGAAGTTGACTTGGCTAGGAAATTGTTCGATGAAATGCCTCGGAGGAATGTTGTTTCCTGGAATGCAATGATTGCAGGTTATTCCCAGAATAGCAGACCTAATGAAGCTTTAGAGCTTTTTCTTGAAATGGAGAAAAATCGTTTGGTTCCAATGGAGTCTAGTTTAGCGTCTGTTCTCTCTGCTTGTGCTCAATCTGGTCATATGGACTTAGGTAAAAGGATTCATGATTTCTATATTAAGCAACAGGGTGTAAAGCTTAGTGTAATACTAGGTAACACATTTGTAGATATGTATGCTAAATGTGGGAATTTAAGTGCTGCTAGGGAGATATTTGACGAGATGCCAGAGAAAGATTTGGTATCCTATAACTCAATTATCGTAGCTTATGCTTCTCATGGTCATGCAAATAAGGCCCTTCATCTGTTTGAACAGATGATGAATATGGGATTTAAACCAGATGAGATCACATTAGTAGGCGTCTTGTCGGCTTGTGCCCATGGTGGATTAGTCGAGAAAGGTTGGGAACATTTTAGAGACATGAGCAATTCCGGATTGCAGCCCACAGTGGAACATTATGCGTGCATGATTGATTTACTCAGTAGGGTAGGGCTCTTGGAAGAAGCTTACGACTTGATAAAAACAATGCCAATGGAACCGGATAAAGCTGTTTGGGGGGGCCTTCTCAGTGGGTGTAGGATGAATGGAAATGTTGAGTTGGGAAAGATTGCTGCAGAAAAACTTATAATTTTGGATCCTAATGATAGCGGCATTTATGTGCTCCTAGCCAGTCTTTGTGCAAATGAGAGGAAATGGGACGATGTCAGTATGGTCCGAAGTATGATGAGAGATAGAGGCGTGAAGAAGAATCCAGGTTCTAGCTTGATAGAGGTGGAAGGTAAGTTTCACGAGTTTTTGGTAGCCAATGAATCTCACCCCAAGACCAAAGATATATATAAAGTACTACGAGATGTATTCTGCTCATCAGAAGTGGAAGATTATGTATTACAACCTTGCTAGATTGATCCTTCTTCCTAAGATGAAGTGCAAATGATACTGACCTGCTTGGTGCATTCTTCTAAAGATCAAATGTCAACTTTGTAAACCTCTGGCCAGGCTGAGCTCAAAACAAAGCATCTTTTTTCTTTTGGGCGGGAGCGGAACTAGATTTCGAAGACAAGGAAGACTGGTAGAGCTGCTTCAATCCCGAATTTGCCCAAGGTCATCTCCTGCTACCTTTAGGGAGTTAAAGGATTTTTGTCAAGAGGTTAACAAACCATAAATTCATCGTCAACTTCATAAGCCAGCATGAGTTTGGAGCTTGAAGCTGCTACTCACTCAGATGCTGCGAAACGTGATGTTTCTCCATATTCTCCTTCAATAGTTGGCGGTACGAGGTTGCTGCTTTATATGTACAGTTAGAAAGTTGTTCTACTTTGAACCTTGCTCCTTTCACTAGGTTCCATTTACTGCAACAAACTAGTCTTCATCAATGCACGGGAAGATAAATTCCAAAATATTCCAATAACAAACTATGAAATCCTGAAGAGTTACTGACCATCAAATTTACGTTATCAAATTAGTAAATGCACGGTTTTGTTTTAGGAAAAGTCGCCATGAAATAACAATGTGTTTACGATAGCA
>CAVNYN010110244.1:1549-40521 GCA_963692815.1 Nyctanthes arbor-tristis
GGGGGACATTTCAATCTACTTAAATAATTTTCAACTAATTGTCATGTTGTCATGTGAATGTGAAATAACACTTCAGCAATTTTCGATAGATGTTTAAATAGTCTAATGTCCTATTTTATTGAGTGATATAATTGCAATTAAATTAAAATTTAGTGATTAAATTGACGGTAATTAAAAGTTCAGTGACCCAGTTGCAATTAAATTAAAAATTCAATAACCTAATTACAAGTAAAGTACAAGTTGGGTAATTTAATCAGAGTGAAAGTTCAGCTACCTTTAGTACATTTAACCTATTAGACCGCAATATTTTAAGTCTGAGGACACTCCTAAAAAGTACATATGCTGTAATCTCTATTTCGCCCTCATACATTTTTGGATCCTATGTGATTTCTCATAGCTAAAAGGAAACATGCATCGATTAACTTATATTAGTTATGCGTTGTGTCATGTAATCATCATATATTATAATAATAATAATAATAATAATAATAATAGAAGAAGAAAAATGCAGGTAATTGACTAACAAAGAGTACTAGCCATTAAGCAACATGAGGCTTTTGAAGTTAAAATTTTAAATATGTTTATTTATTTATTTATTTATTTTTGAAGAATGTAATCTTATTCAATCATTAAATCGGCAAGCAATACATTCGAAATAAACAAAGGTGGAAAATAAGACCATTTGAAGGACTTAGACATAGAACTAGCAGCCTTAGCTAGTTTGTATGGGACTTGGTTAGCCGATCTCCTATCCTACTAAACTTCAAGCCTGGGACATCACTTGATAGGAGCCGACAATCATCAATAATCATTCCGAAATAAGAGTTGTCTACTTCAGTGCGATGTAGAGCATTATAGACTACCTGGGCATCCAACTCAATAGTATTAACCTCGTGAAATTGAACCTTCAACCGGGAAAGAGCCTCACAAACACCAAGCGCTTCAGCAATAAATGGGTCGGTAATACCTACCACTGGCACAATCCCCAAAGCTCGCCAAAGAAAATAAGCAGGGACTCTAAGATTTCATAATATGAAGTGGACCAAAAGCTATCAACATTGCTGCTGGACATCAAACTGTATTCTGCCAACAGCCTCCTATATCCACTACGAACCAAATAGACTCCCCTCTTGTCATGATACGAAAACAGACAATCTGCCCCCCCTTGAGCACTCAATGGAATGTTCAATATTTGTCGCCTTTCTTCTTCATTAAAGAGATCAGAAATAATATCAAAATCCCATCGATTTTCCCCTACCACCATAATCTGGTCCACAGTAGCACCATCAACATCCGGTATAGAACCAGACGTTATATAAGCATGAGCAGGATCGAGGAGCCAGGGGTCGTGCCAAATTCTGATAGATGTACCATTTGGCATCCAAGATACTTCTCCATACGACCCAGTTTGGCATCCAAGAAAGTGAACGATGGAAAGTAGCGAGCCTTATAAACTCGAGATGCCAACAACGTTGTTTGGGTGATTCACTTCCATCCGGTGTTGCCAAGTAGAGAGCTATGTTTGTCTCATGTAATTTCTTAAATCCATTTATTATTCTAGGGAGAGGCACATCAATTATCAAATGGCTTTCTTATTTTTTCCCCCCAATATATTTGACCAGATGTTAAATCGCAAATTAAGGCAATTCAA
Source organism: Nyctanthes arbor-tristis (assembly GCA_963692815.1). Lineage (NCBI taxonomy): Eukaryota > Viridiplantae > Streptophyta > Magnoliopsida > Lamiales > Oleaceae > Nyctanthes > Nyctanthes arbor-tristis. Next base: position 3,201 of record CAVNYN010110244.1, read on the forward strand.
AAAGAAGGATGCAAATGCCAAAAGAATCCCGTTGTTGTCCAAATACGTTTAGGTTAGACTTTTATTATCTCATTCCATGGACTGTGCTAGTCAAGCTCTAAAACTCAAGCCCTTAGTTGCTTCAGAAATTGCATATATTCGATGTGCCAAGACTCAAAAGCATCATAGAATTAAATGTTCCAGAGACGACTACACTTCACGTCATTATTACACATTTACGGCATTTAGATGCAAATTTAAGGTTTCAATACCTAGCCACACCTTACTCCTCGCATTGCAACTAACCAATAATAAATCAATAATAATAGTAGAAACCCACCTCGCCAAAAATAAAACGAATAATAATAATCAAATAATAATAATAATATTACAATAACAGAAAAAGGTCCAGGTGAGATAGTTCAAAACAAGTCAATACAAAAAGTGCAACTCTCCCCTCAAATCTCTATGGTACCAAAGAATACAAAGAGAGCCAATGTGGCAAATTCCCCAACCTGCATCAACCCAGCTATAGATAATATAAACATATAAATAGACAAAAAACCCATAAATATGTTATATACCATCAATGAGGGTTGGTTTGGGTTTGGGGACCAAAATAATGGATCCATGTTTTTTTGCCTAGAAAAGGAGCCACCCAAATACTGCCCCTCCAAACACCAGACTTGCCAGCAACTTCTGCACGCTCATCAATTTCTCTGCGCCACTCTGCATTAAATTAATGTCGAAACCTTAGAGATGATTAATAAACACATCATTATCCACGTGCAAATCTTGAGTTATTTCATAATCCTTACTGTTTATGTAGTTAATTAAATGAAATTATGAAAAGTCAGTAATGCAAAGAGGAACCAGTAAAATTTGTGGGGCCTCGGAGTCTGCAAATACAAAAATGTTTGTACAATTGCAATTGCAAGTTTCTCAGATCAACCGACGCTACCATGCGCCGAGTGAAATCTCTGCAAGCGCAAACAGATATTGGATGGAGGCCTACGATTGCTTCCTCTGCAGCCATACTTCTGGCCATAGCAGAATGCTATCGCGCACCGACAGTGCACACGTTTAACTATTGTACCACCAAAATATTAAAAATGATCTAGTACCATATCTATGGTGCATATTGCGTGCCGTGAAATCATTTTAGTGTCATACCATATCTTGTTAGATCGATAATAACCAAAATACAGGCATTCTTTGATTACTTAGCAATGCCTGGAGCTTAAAGCTAAAAAATAAATAAATTAATCAATCAATGGCGCTGCACGAAGCACTATGATCCTGTTCATTTTACAGATCTAGATAATCCTTCACTAATGACTACTTCCAAATTACGCTATTTTCCGTGGATATTGCCCGCTTCGGTTCTCTGTTTTCAGTAAGGATTTAATAGATCTAGGTGAAACTCGGAAGAAATAATGACCCGAATTACCAGATCTGGATGTGCATATTAGAGATAATAAAGATATATTAGCTTAGGAATCAGAAATGTACCTCATCGCTGAGTGAAGCACTAGGGCCTGGAGACAAATCGGAGCCAGGACCGGGGGCTTCAGCCGGAGGTGCTGGTGGGCCTTGCAGTTCCGGAGCGGGAGCAGGTGAAGGTGAAGCAGCGTGCTTCTTTCCCTTCTTCTTGCTGTGAGAGGGAGCCGGAGCCTTAGCGGGTGTCTCGCTTGGTGGTGCAGAAGCCGGAGCTGGGGGAGAAGACTCGGTCGGTGGTGTAGCCGCCTCTGGAGCCGGAGACGGGGGAGATTGGACTGGAGCAGCCTTCGGTGGTGAGCTCACTGGCACTGGAGCTGAAGGGGAGCTCACTGGAGCCGGAGACGGTGGAGCACTTACTGGAGCTGGCGTAGAAGCTTTTGGTGAACTTACAGGAGCTGGAGTGGAAACAGTCGGTGGGGAACTTACAGGAGCTGAAGCCGGTGGAATTGAAGTAGTAGGAGCCGCCACGGGAGCTGGAGATTTAGGCTTGATAGGTGCAGCAGCAGGTGGGGTAGAAACCTTGGCCGCAGCAGGAGCTTTAGCCGGCGCAGCCGCCGGAGTCTGGCCACCTACACCGACCACCACAATGCAGATCAATGCAACTACAAATCCCACCTTAAACTCCATGACTTCAGTAGAAAGAGAGACTGAGAGAATTAGCAGAGAATTAAAAGCAAGATGTGAAGAAGAGAGTGAAAGGAAGCGTCACATAAATAGCTTAAAATTTTTTTTTGTATTAGGAATATAATAATATGAAAGTTTAAAGAAGGTTCCCTCTGGAGTGGGCCCATACAATAACGAATAGAAGAAGGCAATTAAACAGAGTGGATCGGACCCATTCTGCATGTGACCCGTTTGGGCTCGCCGCATTACGGTGTCTAAATTACCCGTCACCGTAAGAATACTTGTCTGTTTCCTATTTTGAGTATATATTATTATCTAATTATTATTATTATTATTGAAAGCATTAGCATCTTGATCTAGGTATTCAACATCTCACATAGCATTTTGACAAACTATTACATTTAAAAGAGTCACATTGATTAAATCATTTGCATTATATACATCTCTCGTTCATCCAGCAGGGTTTCAGATCATATGGAGATCTAATGTGTATATTCCGATAATATTTGCTTTCGTAAGTGACATTTCAAACTAAGAAATGTGTAATGTAGAATGATGTAGATGCCCTAGGAACATAACTGACGGTTATGGATCCTATATCATGGACAAAGTGCAACGTGATTGATTTGACATCTGAGCAATAGTTGTGGGAATTGTTGAGATTATCTAATCAAACGGGGCTTTGTGCTTTTAGCAGGATTTGAATGACAAGCATATATAGCAAACGATAAACTTATATGACTAGTGATTGATATAAAGGACATAATGTTGAGATTATTTGTTGAGTATCTATGGCGTTATCTCACCAATTTCCTAGAGAAAATTGCAGTTAAAATTTTGAATTCTTATATTTCTTTTCTTTTACGTCTTCCTTAACACTCAAATTTCGTTAAGTCAAGTTGACTTAATTGCTAGAGAACAAATACTCACAGTAAATTTACACAACTTGATGTTCGGTATACTATTACAAATATGTGGATGATAAAATTAAATGGCACATAACAACTTTGAAAGTCAACCATATTATTTGGACTTCATGGAGTATAGAGGAATAGGAGGACTCTAATCACCTTTGGAAGCTATTTACAGCTCAAATTTTAGGGGATGTTTGATTCAATTTATGGTAATTGATTTATAAAGAGAAATTATAAAGATGTGAAATGAGTGATATAGATTTAATAGAAGTTTGAAATTTATAATTATAAATGAGTAGTTGTCAAATCAATAATCAAATAAATGATAAATGAAATTATTATGTGTTTTATTAAAGAGTATCAAATAAGGGCTCAGTAACGCATGTGGCAAGTAAAGTTGTGACAATCAAATGACAACAAGAGCATACATAAAAATCATTTAATAAATAGGTTGTGATTATGGGAGGTGTCTTTTTCGACGGGGCAGAATTCTTACAGCTGGAAACGGCGCATGGGACCCTCAGAAATAAACCAAACGGACAAATACACGTGTAATTAACGGCGATAATTGTGGAGTGGAGTGGAGTGCAGTCATACCGGTGGAGCTTTGGCTTAAGCTGGATTTTGGTAGCACCGTTAAAGCATGTGCCCCCATCATATAGCCGTTGGCTTAAGCTGGACCTGCTGTCTCTGATATATATTATTATTATTTTTATTTTTGTTATTTATTTATTTATTTATTATTGTTTTTATAAGTACAAATAGCCGTTGGAATGGGTTGCCAGACTACAAATTTCATAAAATTTGCACATAATGGTAGTTACGAACCATTCCAGCAAAAAATGATGCTATGTAGTATTAATAGTACTTGACATCAGTCTAAGTGGCATCCAATGTGTCATTAAATGATAAGTGAAAATAAATAAATAAATAAATGATCCTCTTAATTCAACTTATATTTAGTACCACCTTGATATGGTGTCAAGCATCAATGGTGCTAAATAGCATTACTCTATGACAATATGCTATAGTTTATAAAAATTGACGTGCTCAAAGAACCTTAAGGTTACTACTTACTATTTTATTCATGTATGGAGGAATTTTATTTCGAATAAGTTGTCAACATGTGACATGACATGTTTACTTGACTCAAATATGTAACTTCTCAGGAAAAAAAAAACCTTATCGAAAATAGAGTTGTTGCTTATCCACGATATACATACATAATATTATAATTTGGTAGTTACAATGTCTTTATCGATTGACAAAACGTAAGAAATATGTAAAACCAAAATTAAGACGAGCTTAAGAGATTGATAGTAATAGATCAAACCTCCTAAAAGAGAGTTCATGCTATAGTCCCCTTTTACCTTCTCATCGACTATCTTCTATTAATATTTTGATATATACATTTTTATAATTTTTGTTATTTTGAATATTTGATTTTGTCATTTATTTATATAATAAGTTGCAGATATATCGTGGTTTTCAAATGAATGAACTTGCTAACTGCAAAATATTCCAATTAGGTAGATATATACTAGTAAAAAGCAGGATATATACTACATTAAATACAATAGTAGAATTATGAAAAACCTCAACAACTAAATTAAAAACGGGCAATAAATTATGAGACGGAATAAATAAGTGACATAAATCTTAAATTAGGGTTAATTTCACAAATCATCCACAACCTTTGAGTTAAGTATCGGTTAGGTCCCCGACCATTTTTCGACCTCCTAAAAATAATAAAAAATTAAAAAATGTCGCTCGAATGCTAATGATGCCGTTTCTGACAGCAAATGGGGGGAATTCACCTTCCCTTTTTGGCCGCCGGAACAGCATGTTGTAGAAATAGCAGCAGCCTAGTGCAATTTCTGGCAGCACATGGGCGAGTCCTCCCATTTCTGCCACAAAATGAGGAGGAGGCTCTCCACCTGTGCTGAAATAGGGTGGCGTGAATTCCACAATTTGCTGTAGAAATAGCAGCAGTCCCCCCATTTGTTTTTTGGGGGGGTGCAGATTCACCCCCACCATTTTGGCTGATATTTCAGGAAAGGCATCCATTCTAGGGAAAAAAAAGAGGGGTGAATGGCAACAAATGAATGGGCAACCCCTCTTCCCAAAAATTTTGGCCTCTGGCGGCCACTCGGGGAAGGTATAAGTAGGGGTAGGCATCAAAATCGACAAACCGGTAAACCGAACCGGCCTGAACCAATTCAGGCCGGTTCAATTCAGTTTTTGGGTAAATCGAGTTGGTCTGTGGTTTTTAGGAGGTCGAACCGATCCGGTTGGGTCCGATTCAGTTTGAGGGTTTGGCCTTCCAAACCAGTTCGAATCGGATTATTATTTTTTTCTCTTTGAAAACGTGTCAGAGAGCCATGAAAGTTGAAACCACTCTCCAGCCTTATTTCAGAATTCCAATTCAGATTCATATTTCAGACTCAAATTACAAAGTCCAAGTATAAAGTTCAAACCCTAATTTTTTCACTTAATGACTAATATGTTCAGATTTTTTTTCTCCAATTTACAAACTCAAAATCAGATTTGGCACATTCAAATTTCTCCAAGGCATTGGATTGCATCAATGAGGTCTAATTTCTGCCATTTTCGAGATTGCCAACGCAGCTTCCACCGCCATCGCTGCTCCTCCATTCCACCACTACTGCTGGACCAACGCGGCCTCCATCGCTGCTGCCACTGACCTCCTGCCACTGTCGCCAACTCTTACTGCCAGCGCCGGTGCCGCCACCTCACCTCTCCCCCTCTCTCTAGATATCTGAGAAGTGAGAAGTGAAAGTGTGAAACCCTAGGCCCAACTACCCAAGTCTCTTCCTCATTTAACTTTTAAGTAATGAAAATTGGCTTAAATTATGCATTAAAAAAAAGGAAAATTGGGCCAAATTTAAATAAGGTTCCAACCCGATAAACCGACCCATTTCAACCCGATAAATTGGGTTGGGTTCACTGGCCCGTCCGGCCGGTTTCGGTTTGAAAAATCACAAGTCAAATTTATGGTCGGTCGGTCTTGGTTTCGGGCCTAACCCAACCCGACCTACCCGATCCCAGACGTAGGTATAACGGTTATTTTATTCGAAAATTAACGATAATAGTGACGGAAATCCTCATAAAGGACCTTTTCTGTAAATTTATGAAATGTTGAAAACTCAGAAGGTCAAAAGAAAATGTTAGAGACCCAACCGATACTTAACTAAAGGGTTATGGACGATTTGTGAAATTAACCCTCTAAATTATCAATGGAGTTGCAATTTTATAGACTGGCCATGCTTGGTTTCCATGTGGGATTTACCTAATGCGTTAAGTATTTAAATATGTTAATTAATTCAAATTATAAAGACTTTTTAACTGTTGAAGAATAATAAATAAATAATAAAAATAATAAGTTGCAAGGGACGCTTAAAATAATAATGTCAATTATTAATTAAATAATTAATTTTATTAATCCATATAAAGTGGGATTTGGTTGCTGGTTGGTACAGAATCGGGCCAATTAAATGACTAATCACGAGATAGAGAAAATCACGAGCAATAATACGATTGCTAATTCCTTTTTTTATTTAAGCACCGACGTAACCTCTCATATGAAAATATTTTTTTTTCTCTTGCTTATGATTAAATTTTATATCAGACATCTTTGAAAGAGTGAATTTCATTTTTGTGCAATTTCAAATGTGAAGTAAATCTCCTTACTGTGAAATTTGGTGTTATATATGAATTTGATCATAATTAAACTATAAATTGTAAACAGATGATTAAGTGGGAACATTTTCAAGCACTTTCCGAAAGTTTTAGTAAAAAGCTTCCCACCCCATCTAACGTGTATATATTTCAAACATAAACCATGTGTGTGTTAAATCCACATAACATGCATCCATATTTACCACATGAGAGGGAAGTTTTTTAATAAAATTTTCAGGGGACCTGATTAAGTGATGTAAGTGCCTTGTGAATGAAGTGATCCCAGTATAACTTTCACGTGAATTTTCATAATCAAAAGAATAAATTACAGTGGCCCTCATGTGGATACCACAGTCCAAACCTTATATACTTTAAGTAAAAAGAAAAGAAAAGGTATCTATTTATTTGCAGTGTAAGCCAAGTCAGGACTCTTGTCACCAAAAAGCAGAGAAAATAAAAGGTTATCCTTACGGTTTCATTTACCACTTGCTTCTCTTCATGCATGTCCAAAAAGAAAGTGACAGATATACGTTATTCTTTACTAAATTTGAAGATAAAAGCTCAAACATGAATAAACAAACCCTGCTCTACCACTTTAGCAAAAAATGAACGTATATACGTCTCAACTTTTACATGAAGAGACATGTCAAGTAAATTTTTGTACGATAACGCTCGTAAGCCATACCATAGATAATTGATTCTTTTAAATTACAAGACTAGGCAGGAGAAAATGTGACAGTAACCGAAATTCTTCCTTTTTTTTTTTTTTAAAGATCTCCATCTCCTCCAATTTGCCCTTTATCAGCCCTTCTTTTTTTTTAATTTTTATTTTTCACTTTGACTTTAAATTACAGAATAGCACTAATTTTCCCCCTTTTGGGGCGGCAGAAAGTTGCCACCTCCTTTAAGGAACCACCATCGCATGCCTAGCTAACACAAGGATAATATTAGTTAAATATCGTCTTCATGGATATAAGTTCCCTAATTCTGTCAACTTTCACTCAAATTCTATATATGGCTTTGAAAAAGTTACAACGAAAAAAAAAATGGTTCGTATGGTATAACACACTCAGAACGCAACAAGTAAAACGAAAGATCAACACGCTAACAAATCTATGTATAGATATACACAGCTCTCTAAGGGTAAGGCACAATACAGATTCATTTGATAGAACAAACTACTAAAAGTTTTCACTTCCCGCCACAGTTTCGCTTCCTCTTTTTATGACACTCCAGGATGCCAGAGAATCTGCAAAACAATTTGAAGTAGAGATTTGAGCTGCCATAGGAAAAATAAAAATAGAAATTAAAAATAGAGCAACTGGTTAAAATTTTGAATTCATGGCACGGACTGCAAATATGGAGCAAATAATATCTTAAAGGAGGTTCATATCAATTACAACGTACAATTCGCTAAAAGGAGATGGTTAAAAAGTTCTGTTATCAAAGATACTTGTTAACTCTGCAAGAATACTCATTCAGAGTAGTTGCTCAAAGCAGCAACAACCAATCCTGTTGTTCCAAGAGTTGATGCAGATCAGGGTACCCTTTCCAAGAGGTACTCATCTTGAGAGTAGGACACAGCCAACTCTTAACGGAAGATATAAAGGAGTTGGGGTCGGATTCTAGAATTGCTTCCCAATCCACCTGCACACCTTCTGGGATGCTCCCAGTGAACTCCATATTAGCGGCAAGCAAGAGTCCCAGTAATACTACAAACCCCACAGCAGCAGATCCTCTTGCTAATGGCATGAAATTATACCTGCAAAACGGAATGTCTTTTCACAAAAGGGAAAATATATCCTCTATGAGGACCAAATCTTTGGCATTCCAGTAGAGATCATATTGTTACCAGTAATACGTCATCCTTAAAATTGACTCTCTCACATTCTCAAGAACATCAAAATCTGTGGACCCATAATTTTCCCCGCAATAAGCATCACATAGTGCCTGCAAATTCATTATTAAACAAGTTCAACATTTACATAAAAATAAATATTACTAGAGAACCAGCAGAAAGTAAGTCACGAGCTCTCCGATCAACTATCGGCGAGAAAGTAAGAAGGTGAAATTAATTTTCCTCTTGATAACCAGATGACTTTGAGAAAATAAGAGAAACGCAAGATGTGTTTGCATTCATATAAAAATGCATTTTTATATGAAATAAAAGAGAGAATGAGTGGAGTTGAATGGTAGAGATCCATATAGCATAGGTGGGTCAACGGGATATGTGGATGTGATTGATTTGATCAACTTCAAATTTGAAAAATTAGGAGAAGTAAGAGAATTTAAGAGTATGCAAATTCCACTAAAGGACATACCTCCCACGCCAAAGTCATTTCCACTTCGAAGTCCTCCCACCTAGAAGGCGTACAAGGCGTTCTAATTGCAAAGTCATATCCATTTTCACCCCTGAAAGAGAGAAAAATAAGTAAAACCAGCAATCAACAAATGCATAAATGAAATCAAGCTAACAATGAAGAGTGTGCATCTTACGATTTTAATAGGGTGATCCTTGTTCCTTCAAGGCGCTTCCTGAAACAGAAAGCATGGCCGAGCAAGGGTCAGTATTAGAAGTTCTCACATGTTGACAACAGACCATAATAAGATACCACGTATAGAAAATAAATGGAAATTCCTAGACAAGAAACACAAAAAGAATTAAAAAAATACCCGTCAACTGCTGAACTGTTGCATGAAGTAGCCAACCAAAAATCCTGACCAATAGCTTTGTAAAGATCTGAGCAGGATTCTGCATTCATTATCTGCAACATGTAATCAAAATGCTACGATCATAATTTTTTATAATTTCATAAAAACTTCATTTTCCATCGTTCACATATAAGAAAAACGTTCGCTTTATTTAACATTATCTGCTCAGATTCAAAATCAAATTGGTTATATTCAACAGAAAAAACTATGGTACCAAAGTCTGGTTCCGGTATGGGAATCTGTGGAACCAGATTGTGGCTCCCTAAACACCATTGCTGCTCTGCCCAACCCCCACCCTCCCCAAAAAACCCCTTATTGCTGCTGTTGGGCCTGCAGTCTGGTTCCATAGCATTTCTGTACACATCATATATCAGCCTGCAGATTAATTATTTCTGAAAAAGAACTAGGTAAACCTCCAAACCATAACAGTTTTTGACTGTGTACATTAATACATTTCTGTTGGCTTTTTGGTAATTCTAACGGTAAACTTTTGAAGAACAGATTCTTAGATTACTCCTTTTTTTTTTTTTTTTTTTGAAATACGGATTCTTAGATTTTTAAATGTGCAGGCGATATCAATTTCTCAAATTGAATCAGAAAAACACGGGCCACGGGGCATCAACTTACACTACACCAGCCAAAAAAAAAAAAAATTACTCACATCCTGCAATTTCCCATCGTCAGTCAAATAAATAAGGTTATCCTTCTTATCACGGACAAACTTATTCTCCTTAATTACAGCCTTTGCCACTTGTAACGCTCTGCAATTAAACAAACAATAAGAAGTAATTTACGCAGGTCCAAGATTAAAGAATATGCTTCGCTTTTCTTCAACCATAAATTTTTCTGAAAAGAATACAGTGCTTTTACCTTGGAAAATTTGGAAAGTAGCGAACGACTTTTGCTTGCCCAAGAATAAGCGGAGTATTCGACCCAAATCCAGAATCAAATTCCTCACTATCACACAAGGCCCACAAGTGTATCAAAAACCAAAAGAGCAATGATATCATGTCTCATGCATGCATACACATGAGTATCTTCATTAATTAGAATTGTATCAGTAACTTGTGTTTTCAAATTTTAACAATTAGTAGCTTTCTAACAATGTGGTTTTGACATTTGAGTTAAGCCGTATATACGAAGTACCTCAAACTTGACACAAAGGGCAAAATAGTCTACAGCATTTTTTATCTTTCAATTCTTCTAATAATATTTTCCAAACAACAAACGTAAGATGAAGAAAAAAATAACTGATCAAGCTATCGAAAAGAATATGTATGACATATTATCTGTTGATCCTACAGATAAATTCATCTATTTTCTGGCAGTAAATAACTTATTTCCCACTGATTTCAATGTCAAAAAAAAATATAAACCGTTGAGATTGAAATTGTTGAGATTCTATCTCCTGCATTATCATAGATAATATCTTAATTCCTTTTCATGATCTCAACGATGCAAACAATATAAACCAATGAGAATCTGGCTGTTGAGATAATATCTCCTGCATTATAAGCAACAATGTGGGCGTCTTCTCATAGTAACTTCACCTGCCACTAATTTGACAACTAGCCAATCACAACCATATATTTCAAACACCCGTTGTATCTTCAGCACTCATTCTACCTCATTATAAATTCAATCAAACACCTCTATAACAGACAGTCATGTAATCTTCCAAACAGCAGTTTGGATTAATTAAAAAAGGGATTATATACCTCAACTTATTGACCCAGACAACAGGGTCACATGGTTCAGAAATCTGTCTCCATTTGACAGCCAATGAATAAACATCATGCCATGACATTGTAGGACGTCGAAATGATCTATCTTCTGTTGAGCCATATGAAGTAGTCTGATCTAGAGAACTGCTTGTAGTACAACCAGCACCACCTCTGTTCTGGCTAGGATGATTTAGTTTTTCCCTTCTTTTTGCCTTCTTACCATATTTTCCAGTGCCTTTAATTGAATGCTTCCAATCTGCTTGTAGAGAACGCCATACCTTTGAGACCTTCTGTGCAATCTCAATAGCAGCTAGACCCGCCATCCGATGCTGGTGCATTTTACAAGACATGATAAAAGCAAACAATAGGTGCAAACCCAATCAAAGGACTAAGATATAGGAGCAAGAGATGTTAATAACTACACTAACTGAAGTTAGCAGTGAATTAAAAATCCAATTTTTTTTTTATAACTTTATCTTTTATTTTTTGTGAGGGTGCAATTCAGGCTTTGGGTAAAGAGATTCAAAGGCTTGTAGAACTTTTTGAACTTTCATGTCATCTCACCTGATAATATCCTGTAATGAACAAATTTGTACCGTAATTCAGGATAACTAACAGTGGAATCATATAAGAATAAAATTTGACTACTTAAAAGAACATCTTTTCACTATGTTTAATAGAAGGAAAGTGGTGGAGATGCTACGATGTGTTTGAAGGCTTACCAATAAGAGGCACTTATTTTGGCAAAAGAAATTAGATTTCTATTTTACGGGGACTCAATTATGTCTGATTTACTTTCTTCAATTAATTTTGAGAGAGGAAAATTTCCTGTTTTGTTAATTGGCAATGTTAATTAGTAATTTTCCATTTCTAAATAAAGTAATACAAGTTCCTTCCCTAAATGCCGTGACATATCATGATATTGTCAAATAACAAAACATACCAAAGCATACTGCACTCCCAACACAAGTAGAGTAATGCCATCAAATAATTTTATGACAACGATTTTCCTTTTCAGTCACAGTAAAATACTCCTTCCATCTCAATTATATAGTCTTGTTTGCTTTTTCACATAGATTAAGAATTTTATTGGAAAAGTAAATTATGTAAACCGTGTTCCTAATTTACTCTCATTTAATTTAAAATTGATAGTTATAACTCAGTATTAAATAGCGCAAGATTAGTAAAGTAATGTAAATTAAACTTCTCAATAAAGAAACAAGACTATATTTGGGACGGAGGCAGTATTTTTAAAATACAAATACGAATTTTCTCTCATCTCTTAATCCTTGTTCTTTCTTAGAACCAAAAAAGGTATGCCAGATAACTTACAAGGACAAGCAGATCATAAATACATCAAGAGACACAATACTAGCCAAATTCAAGTATGAAGTACAACATTGAACAAAAGAGAAATTATTACAGAAGGAATGAAAACAATTTTCATTACGAGCAATCAGGTACGGCTTCTTGTGTACAGTTAGTAAAACATATATATGATGTTAAATATGCTGCAAAGATCATTATCAAGTTAGAGAAAAATGAGAACTAGTTGCTAATGGTAATGTATTCCATGTAAAAGAACTATCATATTGTTATGAACAATCACCTGACGCCTGTTGGGCAAAAAACCTGGGCAACGATACTGAATCTTCTTGCCAATAGAATCTGCTGCTTGTAGAAGAATAGCCTTCTGTTTTGTGAGTGCAAATTCTTGCTTTTTTAGCTTTCCCTTTCTTAAAGAATCACGCAAAGGGGGCTGCCTATACACTTTCTCACATACATTCTTCGGATGCAACCGCTTACACCAGTATTCCTGGAAAGAAGAAACAGGATGAAGAAAGTGCAATGCAGAATGGATCAATTTTGGAAAACATTTTACATTCTTCTTTTCCTTATCATAGGTAATTAATTAGCTATCATGCTAAGTCAGCTATAGGTCTCCTCGGCAGACTAGTAACCTTCAAAAGTTCAGCTTAGAAGGAAAGCCTTCATTATTACACATCATAAATATGCAATTTGCAAATTATTGGATGTACTAATTGTATTGAGTTTCTCACCAAGCATTTCTGCCATATAAGACGACTGATCATAGAACCATCTGTAACTAGACTGGGCTATTCAAGACATAATTGCTATGTTCTGCCTAGAACACACACACACACACACACACACAAAGAGACACACAGAGAGAGGGAGGAAGGGAGGGAGCTATCTTTATGTCAAAGTTCATAGTTCCAGAGGACAAGATAGGAAAAGGTGGGAGGTAAAAAATTCCAAAAATGGTAAACTTGTCTATCAAACAAAACCTGGAGCATTTAAAGACACTGGTATTTTCACATACAGCAACATAAAGAGAAATATAATTTTAACAAGAACTTATATTTTGCGTCCTTAAAGGTAAGCGCTACACAACATCTGTTAAATACTCTACCAATTAATAAGTAAAATCAAAACCTTGATTGGAATTATTGATTCAATATATCCTTATGTAATACAAGACAAACCAAGTGGCATAACATTAAAGGTAATCACATAGATGTTAAGAATATACCAATGTAGTCATTTACCTTAAATAGGGGATCTATGTCACCATCAAGGTCAAACCAACAGAATTCACCGTTGAACTTTGAAGCTGTGTACAATGCTATTTCTTTCTGCAACAAAATATTATTGAGAAGTTGAAACGGAATTATACTCAGACAATATGCGTTAATTAGATGCAATCATGAATTAATGTCAATTTATATCCATTTATAAGGTTATGCTCAAAGGGCGCGGGGGTAGTTACAATGCAATTCTGTTGCATTCTAATGAATTATATTCTATTGTAATGAATTCCAATATTTAGCTGTTCTATCTGCTTCTGTAATTTTTGCTTTTGCATTTAGGTATGCCACTTCTCCAAGACCAGAAAAATCCTAAGAATTTGACTGGAGGAATCCTTCAATAAAGTTTGGCTCTACAGCAATGAATGCTTCGATAGCCAATGCACGACTTACAGCATTATCTATTTTTCAATTTTCTTATATTATTGAACAAATATGTAATTTTGAAGTGGCTGCATGTAACAGTAATGCACCCATCTGCGTCTAGAATAGAAGTATAACCTAAATTTTAGCCATGAGAAAATAACCTGAACAAGGTTGCCATAAGATCTATTTTTAATTATAAAAGCGAGTCAATGAATTTGCCTAACCCATACAAAAAGGGCATAGAAGGCTCTAGAACGAAAATCTGTTGGCTTGGGATTCTTCATTGGTCTGCAAATTCCATTGCCATTTGAATTAAACCCCTTAAGAGTTATACCTCATTTTTTATCACTCATATCCAGAATCTGAATTTGGTTCCTTTTATGAACTTGATTATATAGAAGCAGTATGTGGCAATACTCATTTAAGATCAATCCCTATGTCAGATTTTTGGGGAAATATCATTAAAGAAAACCAGAACAGTCTTCTTGATAATCAATGTTTGCAATTTTCATGTATCCATAAAATGTGTCCTTCATTGAACTTGACTAGTACTTAAAATTGTGAAAAATGCTACAATTATTTGGTATTATACAATAAAAAACCTGGTAGAAGGCTAAGCACTGGAGAACAAACTTCTCCATTGAATCTAATTCAAGATCCAGAGCAGCATCATAATCTTTCACCTGCATCAGAAAATTGGCACCTTTTCAGACATTCGGTCGAGCTAATGCATTGATAGCTTAAAGATAGTATAGCGCTGGGAGTCTTCTACAAAAAAGATCCATTACCGCTTCTTTATATTCTCCAATGGCATGATAACATGAACCTCTTAAATACAGGCATTCAATACTTAAGCTCTCAATACTCAATGCTACCGACAATTCCTTAATAGCATTCCTGTATCAGCAACAAAATGTAGGTGAGTAAATAGCAGAGACTCTAGCACTAGATAACAAACTTAGAAGTTGAAATCTTACTTTGGTCCCAGTTAGAAGGATTTAGTTGTAAGACCGAAAGTAACTATAAAGAAGATGTAGACAATGACTTGACAATATATCCCACAACAAATAGACAAACAAGCAACAAGTGAGTCCCATTTCCACTAACCTCCAGTTCTTGACATGAATCGCTTTCAGCCATTTCGTTATATTCTGAGCTATCCTTTTCTTAAATAATCCAGTAAATGGAATTATTTACCTCGAGATTTCCTCATCTTAAAATGCATTATCAATTAACAACAAACTCAATGGACTTCAGGCTTGAAATGTCTGGTAAGATCATCCATGACTAAACCATAAATTATAACAGCTTGAAGCAAACTTGATGCAAACCTATAATTGAATTCCAAAATAGAACGAACTTACATATGAAACACATCAAGGATATTGCAGCATACATAAGTGGAGATTTAGTCCATTTTATTTTTCTATCTCTGTTTCTAAACAAAAGATGGTCAAACCATTTATATAAACATATTTTTTGGACCCATAATTACTACACAATTATAACCACTATTCCAGTCATTTCATTTCTAACAGATTCAACCAAAAATGACTACCACCTTATATCAAAATGTACAAAAAAAGTAAAACATCACCAGGTGAAACAATTTTTATTACCCACAAACTCAATATATACGAACTTCTATCTGAACAGATGCAATCAAAGATCACCAAACTAAGAGCATCATTACTACTACTGATATATATAATGGTACTATTGATAGCCACTAACAAGGATGATGTTAATACCCAACGTTACAGGGCAATCCAAAGCAATATCGGCACTTCTAGCACCATTTTGTAAAAAAGCAGTAGAAAGTTTACCTGTGGTCTCCCATGCCATGAAGTAGTAGCCCCTGCATATGATATGCTTTGACATACCTAATGACAAAGGTGAAAGCATTATTTCATGTTAATGCTAAAAGACTTGACAAATCTATCTCGAAAGCATGAAGAAAATTAAACAAATTCTACTGTTGGGAATATTGGATAAGCAAACAGACCATCATATGCATGTGTAATCTTAATTATTTAACCACCCAATAAATTGTTCCCCAATGTTCTGATATAAAGGGATCGCATGGAAGAAACCCACATTAGATATATGCATACCCCAACTGAGATCCATAAGATATACCTTCCATCAATTTGAAGAATCTCACGGATGCAATCCATAGCTTTTTCTGAATTTGCCATGTCTTGATAGAACTGCCAATAGATCAGTACATGACACAGAATCTTGTTTAAATGACTGCCAACTCTGAAAATCCAGAGGTTTCTCCGCAATCAAATCATATACATTACTAAAAATCATGGAAACCATATAGAAATGGAGGTCAAAGATAATGACTGTCAAGACTAAAACGATTGCCACCCTTATTTCCACCCTGCCATCTCACTTGAATCTCCCATTTCTGCTTCAGAGATATCTCAAAGTGGCAGTGATTTTCATCAACATAACAGTTAACAAATATTTCATTACAGAATCATATTATAATTTCTAAAGTTTAATGACAAGGTTCCATTCAGGCCCAATAATAACATAAGAATCCACATCACTTGGGTCCCACATATAGTCACAAACTGAAAAAATACAATTTTCTTTTTCACTTTATGGTAAAAACTTGTCCAAGACAAACTACAATTAGTGAGATTTATATATTAGATACGAGCACTAATCCTATGTTCCAGGATACCTGTGTCAGATGACCCCAAGCTTCGAGAAAATTTCTATCTATTTGAATAGCTCTCATATGCGCCTCTTCCGCCCTTCTGTATTCGCCAAGTGAAGATAGGGCCAACCCCTATAAAATTCAAATTTTCGGCAATTAGTAACTACAGTTTTTCAGCCACTGCCTTTGAAACTAAATCTGCAAAATAATATTGTCATCCACTTACCAAGTAAGTGTAGGCTGATTTGTTATAGTTATCAACTTTTACACATGCAGATAAGTCTTCAACAGCAGCAATGAAATCCTTAAATTTATAATTTACGATTCCTGCACTAGTTTTAACGTCATGATGTAATTTTGCTGACATGAACATTGCAACTTAGAGGTTAAAAGAAGAAATCACAATTTCCTCTTCACAGCTAAGCTAATATAATCAACTAAGAGATTTTACCAACAATAATAAGAAAGCATGTATTGGTAATAAAAATCTGCCTGTATCAGTTCATCATTATCCCTTTTAAAGTTTAATGCATACAATGTGTGGACACATGCACAAATATAGACAGTATAAGATTATTGGAAACTGACAACTTGGAAACAAAATGTATTGAAGTCTCTTTGCTCTAAAAGGGACCAGGAGCATGACACATGAAGAAATAATTGGGATGTCAAGGCCATGGCCAGCTTAAAGCTATGCACAAAATCCTGGAAAGTCTGATTAAGTTTAATGAAAGGATCTTAGAAGAATTCCGCAAGACAATTTTTCTTGTTAATCCTCAATATAAAATATAAATCACTCAATTCTATACTGTTCGTGATCATGTATGGAATTATTGCTCCTTCCTCAGTCATTAACTGAGAAGCCAACTATCTCTGTGCTGAAAATATTTATAGATTATTGGTTCACAAATTATGATTATTTGGAACTTGCTTTTCACTTTAAATCCTTTTTTTCCTTCCTTCACTTCCCTTTGTTTGTGCCAACTTCTCAAGAGAGCTTTTCCTTCTGTTTGTTCTGTTTATGAAGCTAAAACTTTAAAAGTAAACAATTACAGACATGATTCTCTGCAAAGTATTGAATAGTATGATTTACTTGGCATGGTAATGATCCATGTGTCCAGTTTGTTTTTCAGGATCACTCAGTTAGTGATTCACAGTGGTGACGAAATGCTACTCAGGGTTCATGATTAACTCTGGTTTCTGTCGCAATTATTTTAAGCAGAGATCATCTTGTTCCCCTAATATTGTACTCTGACACTTCTAGTGATGAAATTTTAATAATCTGGGGACCAAAGAATTGCTCATAGTTAACTTACACCCCATCTGGAGCTTATTTTTTCCACATTTTGTATAAAAATTTTGACCATTGGGTTGTCTTGCCAAGGCAGAGAAAACAGGTCATAAAATGATCAGTGACCCATAGGAATTTTTCGAACCACTAAGCTGACGGTTTGTTTTCCCTTTTTGTTGGCAGCATACAACAAAAAAGTGGGTATTTTCAGTAGTTCAAAAAATATTGGTCAAAAATAGTGTCCGTCGGCCATTAGTATAGGAAGAATGAGTTTCATTTAGAGCCCATATGGTTTAGATTTTTTGATAATTGATTATGTGCAAATTATTTTACTGAATAAATGTGTGGATAGAAATGAGATTAAGTGAGAATTGATTTTGAAAGAATTAACCATACGGGCCTTAGTCAAAAACCAATTTTTTTCACAAAATCATCTCCAGCGGGATCCCTAGATTGTAAAGCAGCATCTTAGCAGGAGCCTACTTGAATTAGCACCTGGAAGATCCCTTTTTAATGCATTTAGTACCACAAACACAATTTGATAAGCCATTGAGTTCAGTAAATCGATCACCAACTTCATGGCCTCCTAATTTTTCCAACCCAATATATATTATTGTCTATTGTCTCATGCTAAAAGTTCGTTAAAGTTCATATCTATGTGTTCAGTGAAGAATGCAGAATAATGAGTCACCAGTGCAAATGTTTTGGTTAAGAGCATCCATAATGACATTTTAATTTAGCTGGCCATAAGCAATAAAATAAATGATAAGTGACACATCTACATTTAGCTATGATTTGGTTATCACACCGGATGAGTTACCTAAGAATCAAATTCAGAGGTCACAAGCATTAAATGAAAAGAAAAATAATTTTTCAGGTGAAAAAAGTGATATCACTTGCTAAAATGCCAGCAGAAGTTAACAAGTCAACGTATGACATAAATATATATATATATATATAACACTTTAGCTAGCACACTAACCTGTCCTTTAAAGCTTTATATTTTAACTTGTTAGCTAACATATGACACCTACTTGTGTGTTAACATGTCCATTATGGATGCTCTAAAGAAAAATCTATTTATTTTCTATTACCAGGCTAAAGAATTCTAATAACAGACTAATTAAACAGGAGCTGCCTTTCAACTATCTACGTTATGCAAATTACTTCAGATCTGTGCAGTTATCAAAATATGTTTGCCCGAGGACTTGCATACAATTATAGATAGTTGCATATGATCAACAATTTAGACAATTATTTCAAGAACTTATTGTTAAAGTGACAGAGTTTGGATCAACCATAAGCAATGTAAAGAGTTGAGTTGATGTGAGTACCCCTTTCATGTAATATGTCTTCTGAATTTGATTCGAAATCCAATGCTTTAGTCAAGTCTGCTATTGCCTAATGACAGAAAATGAATAGATATGCTTTATAGAAATAAATATATACATTGCATATAACCCACATATACGTGCATGTGTCTGTAGCAAGCACAGAACCTACAAAGTCAGCTCATTCAAAGGACTCAAGCTCATATGTCACCATATATAAGCACTTAGAAAATAATTTAT
Organism: Nyctanthes arbor-tristis; assembly: GCA_963692815.1. Classification (NCBI taxonomy): domain Eukaryota; kingdom Viridiplantae; phylum Streptophyta; class Magnoliopsida; order Lamiales; family Oleaceae; genus Nyctanthes; species Nyctanthes arbor-tristis. Next base: position 22,864 of record CAVNYN010110244.1, read on the forward strand.
GACATGTATATCTGCGAATAATGGTCAGGCTGCCTTACATTATTTATTTAAATTCTAAAACTTACCTCCAATCTTAACCTCAAATTTCCCTTTGAAAAACTTGGAAGTTGGCTTAGATAAAGATTTTTTTAGTGTTGTAGCAATCAAGTAATAGCAATCTAATGATTATCCAAAGAGGCCTTTTAAGTTAGTCAGAAGGCCGAATTCCCTACAATGGTTATAGTTTTATAAAGAATACGTCCATCTAACTACGCATAGTCACATGTTTAGTTAATAGTTATCATCTGCAAAGTTAGCAGCTTTTCCCATCCAATGCTCCTACTCCTGTTCACCCGATACACAACCACGGAGCAACTCCATATCCTTCCAAACCTCCATCCTTATTAGTGCCAATCAACCCCGAATGTGCCTAACAAACACTATCTGCACTTATCACCTGATTCAATACCTCTCTTCTGCCACTGAAACCGCAATGATTGCCAGTATACTTTTTTTTTACCTCTCAAGGTGATATACAAGAACTCTGTCCCTCAAACAGAGGAAAAAAAAGGGGAAAAAAAATCATAAGTACACTCTGAGTGGGTGAAATGGCTGCATCTCAAGACCCATCGATGTTTATGCAAAACTGGGTAGTAACTAAGAAATTTTGGCAGAGAAATTTGTAGTTTCAATGTGTCTTACAGAAAGAAAAAAGAAAGAAGTACAAAAGAAAAGGGATGGCAAAACTAGTTGCAGATATGACTAATGCTGACAAAGTATTGCACATTTGCTCATTCAAAAACTTTTGAAAAATGAAAAATATAAAGAAAGTATTAGCAACAAAAAATCAAAGCTTGAAAAGCAACTACGTTTGTGACATGTGACAATGATGATACCTCGGCAGATTCTCCCAAGGCTGCTCGAGCTTGCCCTCTGCGCTTCCATGCCTCACCAGCTAATGGATTCGATTGTATAGCCTATGAAAAATAAACACATTTATCTCCAAGGATTCAACTCATGCAAAGCTTTCATATTCAAGCTTACCTTTGTAAAATCAGCAATAGCAGAGTGTAGTTCTCGTTGAAAGGCATAGGCCGTTCCCCTTCCAATCAGTGCCTCAGGGTAATCAGGGTCTTCTTCTAATATCTGTCATATTAACCAAAAGATATAGCTTTTGGAAACGTTGGCATGTACGCCCTTTCCATCTAACTAAATGATATATATACTAAGTTCACAATATAAACCTTATCAAAGATTGATACAGCATAAGCATATTTCCCATCGTTAACCTGTGAGGGGAAAAAAATATAAAATTCATATCAGAATAAGACATGGGTTAGCAAATGAGTTGGCACCTGCGCTTTGCGGAAGCAAAAGGACAGTATGAAGCAGGTATACTGGGTTTGAAAAAGTACCCCTCATGCTATCCTAATTGAGTAGGCAATTAACACAAGAAAAGCAAGTTTTTACCAGAAGGATAACTTGACCACCCAGCCCAACACAAATCAGCTGAGGTGTAAAGAGGCTCATTCACAGATTTTAATTAAGACTCCAGAAGTAGCAAAAGGAAAAACTGAGGAAGAAGAAAAAGAAAAGGACAAAAAACAAGCAAGGGTAAAGATTTTGAAAAGGGGGAAAAAAGCAAGGGGAATAATGGGAAGATCTCAATCAAGGAAGTGCTTTTCTAACAATCCTTATCTGTTTGTTTTCTACACAGACACCATCTAACATAAAATGTCAAATGTTGCTAGTTGGAATAATAACATCAGAAATAAGAGAGAGCATCCAAGGTTTAGAGTCCTCATCTAATTTAGTTATCACGAGTATTTGAGGGCCAGAAGAAATATACCTGAGCAATTCCCCGAGATAATCGAAAATCTACATTTATCGACTTGTTCTTGGAAATCCTAGCAACACAGAACTTTTTGTTCCTCTTTGCCTCATCAGTTGTTTCATTGCACATTTCAGTTGAATTATTTGATTGAATACAGATATCTGAAGAATCAATGGACTCACTAGGATGTGAAGAGGAACTGGTGCATGGTTCAGATGAATCACTCAAAGCTTTGTGGATATAATTAGCTCCATTTTCTTGACTTTCATATTTCCCATTGGATTGTTGTCCAAACAATTTAGTTCCTTTGACATCATTTGAGTCATTATGAAACTCTGATCTGTCATATAAATCATTCTGACCCTGAAGTCGATCGGTTGACTTGCTGCAGGATTCAATTTTACCATTTGGCATCTCATGGTTGTTTATTGTTACAATTGAATCAACAGAAACGACAGATTCTGATGCAGCAGAGGATGACTTAGCTGACTCCACAGCATGGTTCTCACAAGCAATAGAACCATTTTGTTTTCCACTTCCCACGAGCTCCTCCAGCTCCAATAGTTGTTTCAAATCTGCAGACTGTCGAACAGCATGCTCATAACCTTTCTCCCAAACTGAAAGAGCTTCTTCTTTCCTCCCCAGAGCAGAACATGCATGGCCTAGATGGCAAATGAGTTAGGGCCTCATTTCAGAGTTCAAGATCAACATTCTATAACCCAACATAATTTGTGAAGGAATCCGAGAAATGATTACTCGGTTGCATGGAGTATATTTAGGAAGAGCTCAGAGCTTTATACAGAAACAAAAATTTCCAGCTAGCCTATGTGACTGCAATGTGAGGCATCACCACCAGACATGATGGAAACACCATCCTTGAAAACATTTTAACTAAGGGAAAGCCTACTGAGCATCGATCATCTCTAGAAGGATAAATGAGTTTTCAACATGGTTGAAGACAGATGAAATGTGAACAGAAAAGAGTTAAAATGTAATCAAGATCCTGCGCGGATACATCTATTCCTTTTTCTATACCAATTTCATTATATAAACTTAGATCATGAAGTACAAGGGCTCAAAGAAATGCATTATAACAGGGAAAAAAAATAAAAATAAAAATAATGTAAAAATAATAAGAATTGCTTGAATGGCACAACTCGATGCAAATTTACACAAGAGAATGGGCAATAAGGTTTGCATTTTTTGCTTATACAAATACTACCTTTTTGTTATAACTTTTGTTCCCAGTCATACTCACACCCTATTTGATTTGGATTTTTCAAAATCAATTCTCCCTCAAACTCATTTTCAACCACACATCTATCCATTAAGATAATCTTGCACGTAAACTCATAACTTTTCCTTCCTTTTCAAAAATAACTTATTCACAAAATCAATTCTCAAAAATCTAAATCAAACACCCTATTAAGGTGCAGCTGGCATAATAATGACGTATTTATAAGGTCATAAGCGTGTTATCTTTCCACTTTTTCTTTTTCTTGTTTTGTTACCATAATTATAAAGTGAAAATTGGATATTAGCAACCTTGTGAGGGGTATACCAGAAAATTTTGATCTTCCAATATCATAATAACAATTGTTATTTCTTTTCTATAAGCAGCATTATTTCAACAAGCTTGAATTGTCTGCCAAGTGATGCCAACAGAAGTTGAGGCTACATAACAATGTATTTCATTCCATTGTGTTGAAGGCATTATGAAGGTGGATTTGGAAAGTTTCACTATGATTATTCCTCCTCAGTAGTTTGATGAGAAATTTGAATCTATTTTCTCTACTTTCTCCATCTCCTTTATCGAGATAATGAAAAAGTTTCCTTTTGAAACATATATGTCTTGTTCTGATACAGATGGCCAACACAGCAGAAATTTTTGGCTGAAATAAAAATGTTGGAGGGAACAATTTGTCTTTTTACAGAAGGCTCTGTATTGACGGGTATACAGCACAGTGGAGGTGGGCAAGGCAAGTTCTTAGTATGATTCTTTTCCCTGTGTTTTTTCAGTGAGATATGCGATCTGTCCATTTTCTCCATTCCCTCTATCAAAATAATCAGAAACGATGCTTTTGGAACAGCTTATTCTTCTTTCAACTCAGATAGCCTGCAGAGCAGTATTCTTTGGCTAAAATTAAGATCATTGGAGGAAACAGTTTGTTTTTCTACTTGAACTCTGAGAAATTAAATTCTGTGTCCAAGAAGTATGAAGAAACCGACATTTGCATAAGTTGCAACACAGACTAAAGCTACCACATGTCATTCATCCACACATTCTCAAGACAACTAATACCATGTAAAAAAATCCCTGCATACTGAATATTAGTTTCACTCAGTGAATCATTAATTTGTCTCCAGCCACATTAGGACCGCGATAAATTCAACAATTTCTTGGTTAAAACCAATATAACGACGGTAACAAAATACAGAAACTGATGCAAATATAATTCCAATTTCCATCTTCAACTTCATTTTTGTTCCCCCCTTTGCTTAATGGTTGACTTCCAATATTGTAGTCATCTTGGGATCATAGATACATTCTTCCAACTATAAACGCTATTCTACTTCCTAATGTTGAATTTAATTTTTTCCGAAATACAACCTAAAGTCAGAATTCGTGCAAACACAACGTCAATTAAATGCAAGTAATTTCAGAACTACCTTTGAGAATGTATGCCTGGAGGAGAGTAGGATCGAGCTGGAGTGCCTTGTTGCAATCTTTGATCACGTGCTTGTGCAGCTCCAGTTGACTATAGCAAAAAGCTCTATTACTGAAATTTCACAGCACAATTCACACCAAATTCAACATGTCAACCAATCATTCTGTGGCCTGTGCATTAGAAAACTAAAAATAAAATTTAACAAAATTAAATTTACCAGAGGTCTTGAATGACACAGGACTGAGAAAGAAGAGAATCAAGAACGCGGATTGCCTTTGACCAGTCCTTGGAGCTGCAGAGCTTCGCGAGTTGGATTCGCTCCGCCACTCCTGACGCCATTGGAGAACAAGTATGAAAAACCAAGTGAACCGAGGAGACTAACAGTTAACGGATCGGATGATTTGGATTAAAATCCTTTGCTTGTTCATTGTGTAAGAGAACTTATTTTGAGAGGAAATGTGAGATAGAAATGAAGCCTCCCTTTTGAACGTGAACGGTGAACAGAGTGGATCCGGACCCGTTGCGGAAAGTTTATCTATTCTCATTATTTTTTCTAATAATCTTAATAAATAATAATCGATAAATAATAATTATTCCATCCACTCACCATGTGGTATGAAATAATTAGATAACTTCTATGTGAGTTGACCCACTGTGGGACAGCTCCATATAATTTGTTCAATAATTTCCTACTATTTGTACATTTAGAGGGATAATTCCGCCAATTGTATAATGAGAGAACGAAACTAATAAATTTTTATTACAGATATACTTATTTTTTTAATAAAAATTACCCATACACTATTATATCATGGTTTTCAGTAATTCTATTTTTCTATTTCATATTATTTAAAAAAATAAAGATATAATAATGGACTAATGAGGTTTGTGTTAATGGTATAAAAGACATTTTTTACCAGGTTACTTGATTTGAATTCGAGCCAACATTACTATTCTTACCATCCTCAAATTATACTAAAATAAAAAAGAATTAGTCTACTTTACAAAATCCTTTTTACATACATATGTTTCTCATGTGATATCCATAAATTTAAAATGTAAAAAATAAAAAAATTCTGCGTAGGAGAATTCAGGGTGGGAAAAAGCATTGGATGCTGACTTAGCGGTCCGAACCTCATTCCAGTTCACGGGTCGGTAAACGGGTTAAGGCCGTATTCAAGTATTGGAACATTGTTCGGTCCAGATCCGTTGGCCGGTGCTACAACCCTCTCCAGTTCCTTCTCCACAGTTCCAGTCGATTGTTTAATCGAATCCCCGTCCTTTTCCACACAACTTGTCTTAAACAAAATTATACAAAAGTCTTGTCGTGTTCTAAATTATTGTAGTTTTCACCTACTTGGACCAAAGGCAATTAGCTAGCAGTTTCTTTAAATTATTATTATAAGTTGACCGTTTCGATGAGTTATGGATTCATAACTCATTTTCATTTCCTTTTAAAGATGTAGAGGTAGAAGACTCTGGAGACTTATTTTAGTTCTAGGGGTAAAGGCACTTTTTTACAATTTACCGGATATTTCATTTAGATTGCACGGAATGTGAATTTGAATTGAATAATATTATAATAAATATCATCGTCTAATTGTGAGTGGAATAATGAATAGAATACAAATGTTTTATCCCTATATATTTATTGTCCATATAGCTGTCCTCCAATAAAAGCTTGTCAAAATAAATAATTCAAACTTCAAACAAACGATTATGTTAGTCTTTCCACAACCGAAAGATGACCCGAGTGCAGATGGGAATGGAATAAAGGAAGTGATTGTTCATAGGCGTGGTTTTGTGTGTCTTTGATTGTCTGTGAATCAACTGCGGCGACACAGAATCAATGATGCTTCCTTCAACTGCAAGAAAGACTGCTACGATTCATTGCCATGGCTGCAAGTAAAAACTAAAGGAAGCATTCCTGTAACAGCGTAACCCCGTTTGTACTAGACTAGATGGATTCAAAAGTTTCCCCGCCTCTCAACTTGTTAAAAGTTAGTTGGCTCCGTTCTTATTTTACCCCATCTATATCTTCAAGTTTACACTTACAACAAGAGGAATACATAAATCAAGTGGAAGAGCATTTCAAATATATACAGGTATAGTCTTTCAAGGTAAATTAGTTTCCAGTTAGATAGACCAAGCGGGTAAAGAGATAATCAAGCAGCAATGCTATAGTGAATGTGCCGAAGAAGCACAGGAACCATAATGTCAGGCGAGCTCAACTGTGGTAGGTGACCGTCAGTCTGCATCACCTCAACTATGGACTTACTGCCAAGATTCTGGTGGAGGTACTCAGAAACCACCACCGGAACAGCCAAATCTTTCATACTCTGGATTAAGTGGCAGGGCACAGTGACATGGCGCAACAAAGGTCGCACGTCACTTTGAAATATAGTTTGTAACACGCTTAATGCAATGTCAGGTCTCATGTTGAACAGTGTCCTGCTGAATTCTTGGACTGCCATTGTTTCCATGTCGGATCCTACGATTAGAGGTGCAAATCCTTCACACCATGCCTTGTAATTCGATTGCATTGCTTCAAACAATTGGCGAAGGTCTTCATGTTCAAATCCCCCATAGTAATCTGCGTCATTCAAATACCTGAGTACCAAGTGAAACAAGAAAGATGAAATTGTGCTTGTAAAAGCATCCATTGATTCAACAAGCAAAGCCTGAATTAAAAATTGACATCAAAGTTTATTTGGATGTTAGCTTGGAATGCTCAAACATTCGAAAAGCCTAGACATTCAAAGGCTAGGTAACCATAACAATCAAAAAGTATAAAATTATTCGAAAAGCCTTACTACTTGGACAGTGGACATAACACAACCCACGACGGTCAATAAAATGAAAATTGAACAGTGAGAAACTATGTACCTATAACAAATGATTTTAGAGAGGAACCAAGCTTAAGAGGATTTTGCAACTCTACATTTAGAAGCTAGGAAGTGGTTCAACATTTACAAGCCAATGAATCATGAGCTATCCCCGGGTCTGACAAGCTGAACCGGTTTGACTTGCCATTTGCCGTGTCTATCTACACTGCAAAATTTCAAGGATCCTTGCAGCCTCATTTTCTTGCAGACCAGCTTGGTATGGTGGCCCAACAAAAATCTACAGCTTGTGCTGGTAGGTTCCAAAATCATGCAAGTCATCCTAACTTTCCATTGCTGGTTTAAACCCACATATATACCTGATATTTTGTCATCAACGCAACTCATTTCACACCTTGACACCGTTCAAATCATTCTTATCCACATATTTCATAGGCACAAGTACTTAACATTTTCCCCTACTAGTATTCACCTATTCATTCTATGTCTATTTGGAAACAGAAATAAAAGACCAAACATTAATAGCTTAATTTCAATTCATATCAAACAATGGTCCCAAGCTATTAACTTGATAGGAAACTAGTCCACAAACTATTGTTCTCAGCATTTACATCCCAAACTATTGTAATATTAGCACCTAGGTCCTGGCTCTCTCTATATTATTCTGCAACACTCGAGAGAATTTCAAGAAATGCACATACAGTGTTCTGTAACTAAACATCTAAGAATCTTAACTTCGATCACAATAATTGCTAAAAAGAGCCACGCAACTGTATTAAACGATGACTACTAATATTTTCATACTCCAAATTCACATATTCAATATATTTACTAAATTCAACGAATTTTCAGAGTCAAAGATAACCTGGGAGAAGCAGAGACTGTGATAATTTTGGTGAACAAATCGGGTCGGGTAATCGAAGCAATAATCCCGATCATTCCAGAAACGGAATGACCCACTAATATACACGACTGCACCCGAAGCTCCTCCAATATTGCAATTACGTCATACGCATAACCGTCCAGTGTGGAATACCTTTCGAAATCAAAGTAATCCGGGTTCGTGGTTCCGGCGCCCATATTATCAAACAGTATAACCCGATATTCATCAACAAGATGTGGAACGAGGTGTTTCCAAACCGACTGGTCCGTTCCGAACCCGTGAGCCAGGACTATGGTTTGATCACCCGAACCTATAATCTTCACGTTGTGTGCTTCTTCCACTAAACCCATTTTCTTCCCGGGAGCAGCAAGTGGATACTTCTGGAGTGCAATGTGAAACCGATGGCTATTTGATTCGATCACTGGGTGTTGAAATTGCGTAGACTGTTGTACAAGCTTGTTTGGCAATTTTTATTTTTTCTATTTATAAACTCACATACTATTGATTTGACAATTACTCAATAATCACTACACATTTTAAATTTTAAATAAATCTCCACCACTCATTTTCACTCTTTATAAATTCACTTTATAAACTTAACCAAACAGTTATTTGGTTCAAAACATGACGTAAAACCAGCTAGGAGGGGTGATGGTAACCACATGTTTGTTGATAATATTCTTCAGAATATATTTTGTGTTTTTTCGTTTTTTAAACTTTTGTTAGGGTAATAAACAAATGTGACATATTTTATTTTGTGAAAGATACTCATCAACTAGAATTGGTACAATTTGGACGTAGACTTGATTTGATTGGATTGAACCTCGTTACCCATGCTATTTTTAATGGAAATAAACCCGTCTCTTTCTTGTTGTCTTTTTCATCGTCTCTTTCTTGTTGTCTTTTTCATCAATTGTGGTTACTTTGGCAACTAATTATTAATTTAATTAAAATAATAATTGAAAATGAAATAATAATAATAGATTTTATTTTTACAAAAACAGTATCAACTAGGCCTCGATGTTCGGGTTTCAGGTTCAGGTATTGGACTGACCAAACTCAGGCCAAATATTTCTGTTCGGGTTCGGGTTCGGTCTTGAAAATGGCAAGCCCGTTCGGGTTAAGTCTCAGTTCGAGTTCGTGTAATACTTAGGGTTTTGTTCGGGTTTTTGGGGTATCTAGCACATATTATATGAACCTATAAATGAAAAAAAAGAAACACTTAAATGAGTAAGCATATCAAAAAAATTAAAGTATATATAATACGCTTAAATGAAATAATAATGATTAGATACTAATATAATGAAGTTAACAATTGACACTAGCGGTAGGCTAGTTGGCTTTATTTATATTTTAATTTTATAGTTTTACCATAAACTTGCAATATTGTCAAGTAATTAATTAAAAATAATTTGTCTTTACACAAATCACATGGCATATATATAGAAATTAGTATAATCTTCATAGAAAATGACAAATCCACATCTCTTACACAGATCTAGAGTTTTGTTTTGTGTGCGTGAAGGAGAGGAGTGTAATAAAGATGTGATTGTGAAATAAAGGAGATGACTTTGTAAATTATGATAGAATTAATTAGAAATTTGAATTTAAAAATTTTGGGAATCAAAAAAATGTTCAAGTTTTTTCGGGTTTTAACTCAAACCTCAAGCCCGTCCAAACCCGTTTGGTTTCAGGTTCGAGTAGCCAAAACCTGAAAATTTTTATTCACTATCCAATCAGATTCAGGTATTTTTGGGTTGGGTTCAAATAACCCATTCGGGCTTGAGTTTTTTGCCCAGCCTACTATCAACCATTATTTAAAGCTAACATTCTGCAAATCCATTACCCCGAACCATATTTTTGACTTTTACAAGATGTAACCAAAAAAATCAAACTAGTGCAATAGTTCAAAATTACTATGCAAAAGTTCAAAATACATTTGTTGATAACAAAGACCAATACACTAGATGGACCCTTGTAAAATGACACACTAGATGGACCCTTGTAAAATGACATTCATATTAGGATTTGTTTGGAGTTTAGAATTTTAATTGTACGAACACAATTTTATCGATCAAAATTATATGACACTTGTACAGTCCATAGATGTCGACCGAGCAGACCTGCTCAAGCTGCTCATAGGCCAATCTGCAAAAAATTTGAGCCGAGCCAGTTTGGACTCGTTTTGCCATGAGCTAATGCTCAAGCCAAACTGCCAAGGCCCAAAGTTGTAGCATGGGACGTCGATACACGCCGTGACATTGTTTTTCTTTTTTAAATTTAAGTTTAATTTTTATTATTTTAAAAAATTATACAATTTTAATTTCATTGACGTTAAATGCAGTTGGTCCTCTAATTGGAAACATGAGAAAAGTGATATGCTGATTATCTTAGGTTTGTCTTATTAAATGTATAATAATAATAATTTTGGCGTATGTTTTGGTTTGTTACTGATCTTGTCATAGTAGGTAGCTGATATGTTTCAATTTATTTAACAATATGGTTATTATTGTTTCCTAGATTTTAGCTTAGTGGATTGTTTGGTAGTTTTTATATTGAGATATTGCATTTTATATCGAATACATTGAAGAAGAACATAATTTGTATTTCCTCTAGTTAGAATTCTCCTCTCTTCTTTTCTCCTCCGTGTTGTATGCCTTTTGCAACGAAGTCTTCTTCTCTTTTTTGCTTTTCGCAAATTCTAAATGTATCAACACGTTGTTGGAGAAGAATAGAATTCGTATTTCCTCTCCTTAGAATTCTCTTTTCTCTTATTCTCCTTTGTGTTATGTCTTTTGTAACAAACTCTTCTATTTTTTTCTTGCTTTTGTTATGCTATTTATTTAAATTGGAGACGGGTCTTCGGTCTAATTGATATTTTCTCATTGAATAATGAATGAGTGAATATCTCCATGTATTTATGAATTATGATTATCTACCTATTCTCTAATGTAAAAATACTAACTAGACTGAGACTGGTCTCCAATCTAGATAAATAGTACTACTCTTTCACAAATTCTAAACGTATAAGTGGTATTAGAGTCGTTACGGTCACGCGCGCTTGTGGTAAAACCACTGCTGAATTTTTTAATAAAGTTTTACAGAGTCCAGGTGTTAAGAATCCGCCATATTCAAGCCATCTTGTAGTCTGGACGTTGGAATCTTCAGCAATTGGTGAACCCATTATCATCATACGATCCCGTGGAAGAGCGCATGATATATGATAATTATGACGGTCTTCCAATATTTGTCGAGGAACGTGTCATCAGAATCCACGTGCCAATAGAATGTCTATTTTGGTGAAATTAGATGAAATTGCTCTGAGAGCTATTTTGGTGTAGCAACACTTCGTCGCTTGTTTTTTCATCAATTGCTCTTGGATTGGAGAAATCTAATTGGGCTAAATACGGATACGGAGTATGTTTCAAAAGGAACCTTCAAGATCTCATGCTGATCTTTTGGCCACATAGATCTAAAAAGAATGAGCGGAATGGCAGGACTATGTCATGTGATTAGAATGGGCATAATGGCGACACTATGTCCGTGATATTGCATAACCAAGAAGTCAAAATTAGTATCTTCGTGGAAAATGATTCTCGTGGACAAGGACTTTTGAAGGGTAGAATGATATATAGTCATTATCTTAGGTTTGTCTTAGTCAAATGTTTCCATGTAATAAATGTATAGTAGTTTTGGCTTATGATTATGGTCATAATAGGTAGTGGGCAAGTTTCAATTTATTCAACAGTATAATTATTATTGTTTTCCTAGATTTTAACTTAGTAGGTTGTTTGCTAGTCTTTATATTGAAACCTTGTATTTTGTAACGAACATGTTGAAAAAGAACAGAATTCATATTTCCTCTACTTAGTAATAGTACTCTCTTCTCTTTTTTTCTCCTTACTATTCTTCATTTTGTCACATTGTCTTCTCTATCTTGCTTTCACAAATTCTAGGTATCAAAAAATTAAATTTGTAATTATTCCGTACTTTGTAGAAGATATATATTAATTAAAAATAAAACACTTAGGTACTGTTTGATTATAATTATGGAAAACGTATGGAAAAAAAATAAATTTTAGGTAATTGAATTCTCTAAAAATAATTTTTATAGAAAATGTCAATTACACATATTTGATTGACTTAATTTTCTACATAGAAGTAGTTGTTATTTTCCATCATTTGATGTTTGATAGATATTATTTTCCATGAAAACAATATTTTTTACCAAATTTTATTATTTGATAGTCATTATTTTTTATATAGAAATTATCAAGTTATATATATTGTATTTTTTTCCATTTAATTTTTTTTATTTGCCAAAATTTTTTATTTGTCAAAACTACGCGAGCTCTAATTTTGAGATGAATATATATTTATATTTGAGACGAAATCAAACCACGACGAATAAAAGAAAATAACTAATGTTAAACTTTTGTCCTGCATGACTTTTTTCATAGACAATGATAATATAATGAGAACGTTTGAAAATGATTTTGAAGATAAGGTACATGGAGTGAGGTTTTCTAAATATTATAGTCTCATTAGGTGGTTTATCACTTATGATTCAATGAATAATTTTGAAGACAACAACTATATCAGTAATGCACTTAATAAGTAGACATTTATATTAAAAAGAAATTACAAGAAATTCAGTAAGTGATTTGTACATGAATATGAAGATAAAACTTATAAACTTTAATAATGATCCATAATTAGAAAATTTGAAATGATTGTATGATCTTATATTCGGTAACATTGACAAGAAATGTCATGTTACATAAAATCCTAAAAAAATAAAATAATAAAAATGAGAAATTCTCAATTCACATGCGTGTTTTCCAATTTTTATATTTTATAAGTTAAAAAACAATCTAATATTTTAATAAATATGGAATTCCAATTCCCTATAAAATGAATTACCTAGGTTCTCCTAAGGAAAATATTTTCTTCGTTTCTCTATAAAATATGATCACTTGACCAAAAGTGGGAAAATATTTTCAACCAAAAAAAGCCAATCAAACATCACGAAAGAAGGAATTTATGTGGAAAACTAGTGTTCTCCATAGAAAATTATCGCAATCAAACACACCTTTAATTTCACATTTATTTGTTGTTTTTACTATACTAGTATAGCACCCGTGCGATGCACGGATAAAATAACAGATAAAAGATTATAATATAAAGTTAAAATAGAGATGTTAAATATTTCATCTGAAATAATCAACTAATCTATACAATGTCATCTCAATTATTCTGTTCATGCATATTACTATTCTGTAGCAAAAGCCATGGGCTCAAATGACACAAAATCATCAAACATCTTTGCCTGTGTTTTAGATTGTGTAGCGCACGCACACGAACTCACAAAAATGGTTTTTGCCACCTACACTGATTGTTTAGCTGAAAAGAATAGGTTTCAATGTTAGTGAAAGAAAAATCATAGAGAAGAATAAGAAAATTGTATTGAGACATAAAATTTCTTGACAATTATGTAATTTTCTTATTTGTATGTATTTAATCCTTAATATATTAATTTATATAACCCGTTGATCTCATTGGTAATATATAAATGATATTTGCAAACAAATCATAAATAGTATGATTAATTGACATACAGAAATAAAATAAGGATATTGTCTAAAGTTAGGATAGAGAAAATATAATCTTGCGGAATTATTTGTTAAGGCAATTAGAATAGAAAATAAAAGCCAATAAATACTTTTTACGACAAGAAAATTATTTCGGTATAAGGTAACATAATAGCTGAAGTTTACTAACATCTCGTGAAAATAATAGATGAAGAAAATTATCGTTACCGTATAGCTAAAGAACTCAATGCATATTTAGGTTGCAGAAAAATTTCTATGTTCTAAAAATTAGTATTAAATGTTGCAATATGAATTTGCTTTTGATTGGAAACGGGTTTTATTTTCACGAATTCACCTATAATGGTAAATGAATCAATATAATTCAATATGATTAACATCTTCCCCATTTGGTCGGGTCGGTGTAGTCTACAATCTTTCGGCTCATGTTTTATTCTTTTAGATTGCGTTTTAGATTTTTTATTTTTATTATTTATTTATTTATTTAATCTAAGCTAATTCAATTGAAATAATTTGGGTAGCCATAAAAAAAATTATTGTTCCATAAAAGGCGAATTATTGAGAAAGAGTATTGCAATCTAATTTGTTATTGTCATATAAATAAAGTAGTGTCTAAAAATAAGACATCATAAAGGAAAGAAAACAAATAATCATTCGGAATATGATAAGAAAAAATAACCAAGAGGTAAATTATTGAGAAAAACAATCCCAACATAATTTGTCTATAAGGCATAAATAAAGAGATGACTAAAAATAAGATGTCAATATTTTTAAGTGGAGGTGGAAATTGTTTTCTACAGAAAATAGAAAAAACTATGCTTACTAAGATTGTACCATGAAATTTAAATTTAATTTCTACTTGTGAATTAAAAGCACAAAAGTTGAAATTTAGATATAAAATTTATGCAATCAACGATACCCTAATAATAATCATTTGCATGAAAAACCAATAGAGATACTAAATAAAGTGGACATGCTCTTTTGAAAAGGACATACCAATTTAGGTGGTATCTACTGTCTACTGTATGTTCATTACCATATTGATTATTTTTCCAATATTCTACTTAAAAAATGTAAATCATATATATTTGAAACATAATGATAAAATGTAGCAAATATTTCACCAACTTTCAGAAATTTAATACATTACGAATATATCAGTTAATTTAAAGAAGTTAATGTGTACACAGATTTGAATATGTAAAATGTAATTTGAAAGAATGGGAAGGATCTAGAGTGGATAAGGAGAGGAGATTTGAAGGTGCACAAAAGGAATCCCCAATTTGTAGGCTTCTAATATAGGAAATGATGAAAATAGGCTTCTAAAAAAAGTATATAACATATAAAGAAAACTGAATACTTAATTTGCAAGCGTATAAAATAGAAAAATAAATAACATATAAGGAAAACTTAGGATAAGCTATAATTTATCGCAAGAGTGCGGTATCTATAGACACCACGGAAAAAATGCTGAAAAATTGTGGTGTCTATAAGAACCACAACTCTTGATTTAGATATTAATAGATTTTCACTTTTTATGAAAAAGAATTAAGAAAACAAAAAGGATTGCCAACCAAGCCAGCTAAAAAAAAAAAAAAAATGCTCCAATCACTAACCCCCTCCAACCCCACCCAAAAAAAAAAATGAAAAAAAAAAAAAAACAACCCCTCTTGTTCTTTCCCTTTTTGTTTTTTCCTAAAACAGACGGATCTCTCCCCTCCGGATATTCAAGCTCAACTAAAATTCAAGTTTACCAAATATATCGGATCTATGTTGACCCAAAAAAAAATCCTCTATATATAATTTAAAATTTTTAGTATAAATTAGCGACAGTATGCAAGAGATATAATTACTCAAAACGCATTGGTAAGGTGTGCATGGTGTGTGCAAGAAATATGGTGACTCGAACTCAGGACACGTTAATATGGGATCCCCGCCTTTTAACATTTGGATCCCCCGCTCCCGGGGGTCTATAATTTAAAATTAGAAATTACATGATGTATGATTTAATATTTCATCTCAATGTGTTTGATTTGAGGGTGAAAAAGGAATTAAAATTTATTTTTCATGAAAATTGTTTTCCTTTATCTTCATATGAGAATTTATTTTCTTTGATTTTAAGGAAAATATCCCATTTTTGGTCTAAGATGGAATTTTTTTTTTAATGAAAAATAAAGCTGTAAATGAGTCAAGAAAAATTGAGTGGAAAATGACATTTCCCATGCAAAGTAATTTGCAATTATACTTCCAGGTGTAATCAAGAGAAAAATGACAAATAAAAGAAAGAGAAAATAAATGGAGAGAAACTTTAATCGGACACTCCTTAATCAATGTTCTATGAGAAAACGAAAAATCGAAACAAAATGAGAACCAACGAATTTAACATACATCAAATAAACAATAAAATGTATTTTTTTTCTATTTTTAAAATTTTGCTATTTATGTTTCGTGTTCCTACTTTTTCTAAGCTTCACTATTTATTTTTGGAAGATCAGACTGATCCAAAAATATAATAGCTGGAATTGGATTCCCGTATTAGAGGAAATGTAGTAATTGAAGACTGAGTGGTTGTTACTTATCTAAAGATCCATCTTCAATTTAATTTGTTTTCATTAATATCCAATTCAATTAACAATTTTTTGTCATTGAAGAAATGATGAGACAATAAATTTTAGTCCCAATCTAAGCATATAGCACCATATGCTATTGTGCTAATATAATCAATAAATTTAGGCCAATATATGCAGTGTACTTAAAGGAGGGACAAATGTCTCACTAACAACATTTCGACAACGTCTGGGAGATGTCCAAGAGCACCAACGTGCAATTTATAAAGAATAAATATGTATAAGAAATTCAAGGGTAGTAGGAAAAGACTCATATTAAGGAGATAAATCACTTACGTGGTAGAAATCTGGGGCCGCTTTTGTTAGATTTTTGCCATGTAAACGATAAGGCTCCTTAACATGAGATAGATAAGGCTCTGTAGTCAGGCAGAGGGTAATAAATTAATTGGATTATTATGGTTTCACAAGATTGGGTCCTGTTTCCAAACTATTTATTACAAATAAAAAATGATTTTTATGAAAATAAGCGATAAATATTTGTATAGTATATAAGTCGGATCTTTGTAGATGAAATAAATTCGATTAGATTTGATTGGCAAACGCGGTGGGAAGAGAAATACATAGTTGGAAGTTTGAATTTTAAGGAGGCTCTTGGTAGAAGTAACTAGAAACGCATACCAACCCTAATCAATCTAAGCACATCCCACCATTTACCTCATACACCAAAGTTAGAGACGGGTAAATGTAGACGCTCGTGATAGTGCGTAACCAAAAAATATTAAATAAATAAATAAATAAATTCGATTAGATACTATTCTATTTAAAATTAGAAATGGTTGTATATGATAATAACTTCAACTGGTACAATAATATTATTATTTTGCAACAAATCTACAAAACATGGTGGTATTTCTAATTAACTGCTTGCGAATCACCCATGTAATAGGATGATGTAAAATACACTAATTAGCACAGGGAATTAAACAGACGAAATAAATAAAAGTGACTTCTAGGGGACGGTCTAGGACTTCCGATCTGACCTATCGGTAGAGAGTTGACCCTGAGTATTGGTGGCGCCGCCCCCGGCCTCAGTCGGAGCGTCGGTAGAGCCGGCGGCCCCGCGGCCAGGATGAGGCTGAAGATGTCCCTGCGTTCCGTAGCCCTGTTTCTTGTAATCCTCCACGTCTTTGAGATCGGAAGAGCACACGTCTGACACCGGAAGCCCTTCTAAATTTTCCTTCCTGTCAGTATTTTCTTGTTTTCTTTCCATTTGA
>CAVNYN010110480.1:0-10583 GCA_963692815.1 Nyctanthes arbor-tristis
ATTTTTTTTAGGTGGGTCCCGTATGTAAAATTTTTCAAATGGGGAACTTTGTTAGATGGTCGTGGGACACGATTTTTGTCTAGTTAGTATGCCAACTCAGCCCTTTGGAGTTTGGACTCCTATGACAGAGTCCTTTGTCCTCTATAGATAAGCCGATGTAAAAGGATTTATCACTGGCAGTCATCAGGCAACACCTCATCCTAGCTTTACCAAAACAATGATTGGTTATTATTATAAATAAATAAATAAATATAACAATAGGGTAGTAGTGGAATAATAACATTAGTTGAAAGTTTCAAACACTTGGTATTTATCTAAGTCATCAGTTGGTCTACCTCTTAAATGGACAAAATTAGAAGGGATATGATGATCCATAGCCGATCTCACCTGGAAAAAAAAATCCAAAGTTTATGTAAGAGAGGATATAATTGTATTAGCGTCTATAATTAATTTCTTCTGTATAGTACTAATCAATAGGATCTCATAAGTGCTCTAAGATCTCGAGCATTTGAACCCGTATGGTTTTGGATAGGGTGTGCAAACGGGTTTCGGTCCTGAGTTTTAGAAGGACCAAGACCAGACCAAACATCTTCGGTTCAGTCCCGGTCTCGGTCTCAAAAATGGCAAGCCCAAACGGTTTCGGTTACGGTCCGGGCTCGGGTTATGAATTCGGTTTTTTCTGGGCTTTTCCGGGCTTGTGAAAATTTTTTTCTAAATACTTAACCATAAAAAGACATACAAATAAAGTTTAAAACAAACAAATACGCATGTTGTAAGTGCAATCATACAAAATAGAGTGAAACTAATTGTCACAACTTGTAATCATACAACCAAATCGAATATCAAAAGTTGATGGCATAAAACATAATAGCATAATGTCTTTCCTAAACAACAAATAAAGAACTTGATCGGTCTCTACTTTCTTCAATCTTCACATCACATCTCAATGGTTCGAAATCTCCAACTTCTACGAAAAAAATAAAAATGTCAAAGATAAAACATTACAATTACAAATATGACAAAAAGTAGAGAAACGAGGCTAGGCCTACTTAAATTACTATTCATAATAATTTAAGTACCACTTACAAACCAATTCCACTCATTCAATCATTAACATCAAGTTCAATCGGTGCATTGTTTCCATTTTTGTCTATCCATAGAGCCGAAAATTCTACGAACAAAACATGCCCATTTAGTCATCTATATTATGTAAACAACAATATTAACTTATAAGTGCATATAAATTCAGTCATAAATAAAAATCAGCACATATTTTTCAGTTTCCATGCCCATTTAGCACTAGAGACACTTTCTAAGCAACATTTAGCAAAAAACTGCAATTTACAAGATTTTTACAACCAAAGAAGCATTAAAGGCTTAGGAGTTAGAAATGATATAATTTGCTTGGCTAGAGAAGCAATATACATTGATCAATATGCAAAAAACAACTGGAGAATCGTTTCAAGCAAATGCAATTTTTAATTGCCTCATTCTCTTCACAATCCGTGCATCAATTTCAATGACAAAATCAAGTTATATATCTAACAAAGAAAATTCAAGAATTTAAAGCATCAACTCCCAACCAACACAAGCAAATTAAAAGCCAAAAAAAAAATTAAGCAGCTCATGCAGGTAGGGGTACCTCGGCGAAGAGCGTTGGATGGGTTTCTTTACCTTATTAAAGGATTTCCGTTCATTCAAGATACTTCTGTACTTGCTTTGGATCAATAGGACCAACCTATTATGCAAATACATACCTCCATTCCTTCCATTTGATTATTAAAACTTAAAAGAAAAAAAATTAAAAAACCGGTTAAACCGATCCTTGACCGGTTTTCCGGGTTTTCAAAATAAAACCCGGGACCGGACCGGACCGAACCCGACTGGTTTAGAGACAAAATAACCGAACCCGGTTAATTTTGCTCAAAACCCGGACCGAGACCGGCCCGTTCGGTCCGGTTTCGGGTCGGTTCAACAGGTTTCGGTTTTTTTGTACACCCCTAGTTTTGGACTAAAATCCGTTAATATGGAACATTTTCTTTTTCAAGTGAAATCCTCTAGTATATCAAAAGTGAAAAAGTACGTACTTCTGTTGTAGTTGTGTGATATGCACATATTTAATCTATTTGTAACTACTAGAGAGGAATCCACATTTTGGGGAATGAGTAATGAGCACGTGCGTTACACGTCTTATATAAAAAATATTTATATGTACCTATATTTGGAGTAATAATATTGTCATGAACAACATTGTGATAGATTGATAAAAATATAAAGAAAATGACTGATATTGACATTATACTGAGTGTGACCTCTATCTTAGAATACATTGTCAAATCAATATATTAAGTAAGAAAATATCAAGTACGTTCAGTAGAAAATTAATGTGAGATCTACATTTTATTTCCTTTTAGATTCTACTATTTCTAGAATAACATGCAATGCAATATGCAGTTATATATGTTTAAGCATTAATCTAAATTATAATTAAAATACGCAACATACAAAACCAATTTATAAAATAAGTATAGTAACTTTTAAAATTGTAAGAAACAATTTAGTCATTAGGTTAAAATAATTTTTAATAAAAAATTAAATTCCTAAATAACGTGAAAGTTTAAAAGAAACGAAAAGAAGAAAATAAAAGGAGTTAGAAGAAGAAGAAAAGTTACCATTAATGAATTGATTAAACAAATAATACAATAAGATAAAAATTAAATTAAATAAAAGTTATATAAGTAGGGACATAAGTGCAAATGTAAGAAATAAAATGGGTAACTATATTGTCACTATAAACTTTAATCTACACACCACATTTTAATGCCACCACATATGAGAAGGAAGAAGGATAGCTGCACAGTATATTCTACGGTGTTATTTGGACACCATTAATGGTGTCTAAAGGATTGTGTGTCAACACACCATTAGGTATGTTGGGTGATGGGCCTGACAACATACTCAATGGTGTGTTACCACACAATCTTTTGGAAACCATAAATAAATGGTGTTTAAGGGACACTATAGAAAGACCATGCACTACAATATATTTACATATATAACCTAGATAAATAAAATATAATAAAAAAATTAAAATAAAATACAATGTGTTGCACCTTTTTAGAATCCTGGTCCCAAATCTCATTGGATTTATTCTCACACAACGACCAGAAAAAGAACCATCCACCACATTTAATTTACCTTTTGCCGGAGACAAAATTAGAGTTGCAGTGGCAAATGCAAGGTGGTTGCAGTGAAGTATGAGTTTCATTCTATTGGTCCATGTTCCAAATTGAAGAAAAATCCCAACACCTCTCCTCTAATATTAGAGATTGGTAAAAGAATAATTATAATCATTTACAATCAAAATATAGTGATGGCCGGTTACCAAATTACCAAGTCGTTGGGGGTCGAAATCATTAAAAGTTGATACTTGAATTTTCGTTTTCTTTTTTTTTTTTTAATTTTATGTAATTTATCGTGTCAATTGTGCAGTCGACTCGGAGCCATCGCCGGTGCCTTCACTAGAAATGGATGAATCTTCACTGCGTACAAACAAGAGCAGCCGAGGAAGAAAAGGAAAAAAGATAAATAAATAAATAAGATTTGAATTTTGAATGTGTGGTGGGGGAAATTAAAAAAGATACTGTAGAATATATTTAAATGAGGGTTATTAATGTAATCTTATTTAAGGGCCTCTAAGTAATAAAAATTTTGTAGTATGGGGATTAAATTATGTGTTGGTAATATAATTACCCAAATAAATTATATAGGCAAAAGAAGAAATTGAAAGTTTCCCCCCAATCTCCTCTTGGGTTAATTTTACAAATCCTCCCAAACCTTTCAGTTTAATCTCGATTTCGTCTCCAATATTTGTTTTGTCATCTCACAGCCCTCAACTTGTAATAAATATGCACAAATCGTCTCTTTTTACACTATTCTACAAAAATTTTAACAAAATGACGATTATACCCCCTTAGACCTTTCAATTTTTTTTTTAAAAAAAAGTTTGAAAATAATAAAAAACTTAAAAACCACCCACCCCATCCCACGTCCCCCTCCCCGCTTTGGCCAGGAGTCCGACTGCCGACCCAGGAGTTGCTACTCTGGCAGCACAAATGCCGCCAAAAATAGCAGTAAATTGGCTGTCATTTCCGGCAGCATTTGCTGCCAAAATAGGGGGCAAACCCCCCCAATTTCGCTGCCAGCAATGGCAACGAAATGGGGGAATTCTCCCCCTCTATTTATGCTGCTCCGACAGCACAAATGCTGCCAGAAATGGCAGCAAAATTGCTGCTATTTCTGGCAACATTTGTTGCCAAAACGGGGGAGAATCCCATCCATTTCGCTGCCGGGCAGCGAAATGTGGAGAATTCTCTCCCCTGAATGCAGCGAAATGGGGGGATTCTCCCTTCCCCCATTTGTGCTGCTCCGGTAGCATTTGTGTTGCCGGAAAAGGTAGCAAAATGGGCCGAGAATCTCCCTCATTTCGTTGTCGGAAATGGCAGTGAAATATGGGGGATTCGCCCCCCTCTCCCCCCATTCTGACAGCAAATGCTGCCGGAAATGGTAGCAATTTTGCAGCTATTTCGGGGAGCATTTGTACTGTCGGAGCAGCAACTCTAACGGCGGGCAGCCGGACTTCCGGCCGAAAGGGGTGGGGTGGATTTTAAGTTTTTTATTATTTTCAAACTTTTTTTAAAAACCTTTAAAAGGTTTAAGAGGGTATAATCGTCATTTTGTTAAAATTTTGGTGGAATAGTGTAAAAAGGGATAATTTGTGCATATTTATCAAAGGCTGGGGGTTGTGGGGTGACATAACAAAGGTTGGGGACGAAATTGAGACTAAAAGATCGGAAGAGCACACGTCGTGAAATTAACTCTCTCGTCTTTTTATATATAGTAGATGTGAGTTGAAACAATGACAAGAATACTTCTAGTACTTCTAGTGGAATATCTTTCAGAGAAATGGTTCACTGATAGATAGATGGATAAGTAATCCATGGATAAGTGATCCGATTCATTCACATCTAGATCATTAATGTTTGGAATTCATATAAAAAATAAGTAAATGTTCTCATATTTGTGGGTTTCAGTTTTAAGCGTGCAAGACGCGTGACATCTTAAACGCGCAACATGCGCGACGTCATAAAAGTACCATTATCTACTAATGTGAAATTAGTACAGGATTTCACAATCATTATTAATAAATAGATTTTTTCTTTTTTTTTTGAAAGGGAAAAACTTATATCTCATTGATATCGGGCATCTAACCAGCTAAGAGCTTCAAACAAAATACAAGGGTTATGACACTCTAAAACCTTCTTACTTATCACATGAGCAACTCCGTAATATTGTAAAATGGTACTATTTTAAAATGAGATATTAAAATGCTATTACAATCTCTTTTAAAATAGTACTCGAGACGTTGTGAGATATGGTTAATATGAAAAATAAACATTAATATTATAAAAAAGGAAAAAAATATTAATATCAATTCGGAAAACGAACGATACGCTGTACATTAATATCATTTTGTAAATCCAATAATTAACGGGTATTATGTTAAAATTCAATGATGGTTTAGTAACTTAAAAACAAAGTTTAGTGACCATCCAATAACATATTAAAGTTTAATGATGAATTAGTAATTTAAGGTAAATTTAGTGACTAAAAGATAACACTTTGAATAGTTCAATGACTATAAATGTATTTTATTTTCCACGTGGTGGAGCTGTTAAGCCACACTACTTTTCTATTAAGTCATGTCATCTCTTCCGTTAAACATAACTAACAAAATCTGTATTAGTGATAGGTGGGAGCACTTTTATAAGTTTACCATGTATGAGTAATATATTTTTAAGTATAATGTGTAATGAGTAACAAGTTCAAGTTGTGATTAAGAAACCAAAAGATAAATTGAGTAACTTAGAGCATTCACATTGGTGTTGTTAGATTTAACTATCCACATAAGTAAAAAGTAAAGTTTTTAGTGATAGTTAAATGACACATAAGTAAGTTAAATTTAACTATTAATTTATGTCATATTGATAATTCTAAATAAGAGTGTTAAATTTAATCATCAATTCAGTAGTCAAATAGTGGGCCAATCTCAATTTAGTAAAAATGAAAAAAAAATTACATAATGTGTTAAATTTATTGTTAACTGTAATAATAAAATTAACAACTTGTTAAATTAGATATTTTTAACAACTATTTAACACCACTAATATAAATTGTTTTTGACTTGCTCACTAACAATTTACTTGGCAGTGACGCTTAAGGTGTATTTAACTCAGACCGAATCCAACTGTTTTACAGGTCGAATATAAAACCCTTGATCCGTCTAGAATATCAAGTGAAGCCGAGTTTCAACGATCAAAGGATTCAGTCTGATCGATAGAAAATGCCAGTGAGAGTAGTGGAAACTTCTTCGCCTTCTCAAATTTCAGGTTTCCAATTGGGAAATTTCATTATCATTTTATAACTCTGTGACCCCTTTTCGGTAATTTTTGTATTTTTTCACTTTTTTGCATAATTCTGCTTTTAGACTCGTAATTAACCAGCGGTTTCTGGGAATGAAACAGTAGTCTGCTCGATTTTCTTGCACGGGCACGTCTTCGGTCTGGTTTATTTTGTTTTTATTTTCTTTTATTTTTTCCAAGAAAAATTCGTATGTAACTTTTTCGGTAAAATGAATAAAAGATCAATTCTTTGTTAATTCAGTGGTAATTAGAGCTTCACTTTACGTGAATTGTGTTGTCATTACCTTTTCCTATAGGGAATATATTTGTCTGAATTATAATTGAAATGATTTGGTATTAATGATAATAATGTAACTATGTGAAGGTATAACTCCGGGGAACAATACTCCTTCGCCTTGTACACTTTTAAGTGTTGGTCAGGTAACTTCTTCACTCTTCCGGTTTTCCTCACTGTTGTTAATTTTTCGTGTGTGGACTTACTGGAATTATTTGTGTCCTGCAAAAAATTACCTAGCAATAGCATGAGGTAATAATGAACTACTCAAGGTGCATTTTGATGAGGCATGCTGCTAATGCATTAGCAAAGTTGAGATTGGAGATTATCTTAAAAAAGAATTTCCAATTGGTAAAGGTACCTAAATGGAGAATACCAAATGTGTGAAAAGAACTGTGATATTATTATTCTTAGCAAAAATTTTACGTAAATCAAGAGAAAAAGATTGTTCTCCACCCATGATTATACAGAATGCTGATTTCTATTCCTTTGTTCTTAATGGAAGAGTTTATAAATAATCTTGCTCTGTAATTACGCACACTGAATAAGTCGTATTATAGTATTCATCTTGCTGGCACTAGAGGACAGGAATGGAATAAGTCAACCTGTCAACCTTGAAATGGCTGCTTTCCTTTCTATGAAGAGAAACTTGGTAATTAAGACCGTTGGTTCTCATGCTTTGACAGAAAATGCACACTTGCAGAGCATCATTCTTCAAATTCTATCCAAATTTTGCTTAGGAATTTCACTGGGGAAGTAATAATATGTCGCGCTTGAAATGAAATTCCAGCTTCGCTTAAATAAGTTGAGACTTTATATTATCCCTATAGATCATCTATGGCTAATTAACTTGACTGAGATGTTCACTGCATTAACTAAATAAACATAAAGCATATTTCAGTGCAGTATCAAGGCATTTTCTTGGAATCATAGTGTTTTGAAGATGCAGAAATAACTGATCCTAGAGAGTAGCTGTGCTTATCAATAACTTTGTTACAGGGGTTCTCTGGAACTCAAAATGTTTCAAGTGGACAGAAAGATGAAGCATGGAGAGTAAATGTTCAAATACAAGGCATTGATCTTGATCATGGTTATTTATGTGGGACCATGGAAGCTCTCAATGTTCCTCTGGCAGACACCCCTGTAAGAATTTTTACACCCGTTGAGATAGTTATATAAAGATTCATTACTTTCACGTTTCTTTTCCATGCTGTTGATGGTAAGTAATGGTACTTAGAGGACATCTATTTGAATGAAATTTGCTGAAGTGTCTGTCTACTTTGATTTGGTGAAGATTTAACATTGGTTTATGAAATATGCTTCCTTTTCTTATTTACTTTGGTCAATGATTTGTCTTTGCAGTAATAAGGTTCATTGTTTCTGGTGAAACAATGCAACTTCTTGTCTTTTTTATGCAATTCAGGTTTTCGGACTGTCTCTTGAACTTGCAGTTCAAGCAAAAAGATACCGATATGTAGCTAGATTTATTTTTATTTTTATAACTATTATCATCACTGACCATAAGAAAGGTTTTTTCCCAGATGGATGCGGTAAAGCGCAAATGGTCGTCCATTCATCTTTTATCTCTAAAAATCCAATCTTCTAAAATCATCACTTTTTCTTGTAAACTTACGTTCGGATTCCACCGCATTGAAGCGGTATAGTAGTTATTATTATTATTATTATTTTTTTTTTTTTGGTTCTTATATCACCCTTTACCATGTTGATTTACTTCATATGCTTGTTTCTAGATAGAAATTTAGCTATCAACTGAAAACCCATGGTCTATGATATCAAGTAATGTGGTATCACTGATTCTTGGAAACATGCTTTCCCAAACCAATATATTTTTTTTATTCATTACAGATGTGTGTGTGTGTGGTTATATGGTATATCATGATCTTGCAGAAGTCTATTCCACTGTTGTCAATCAGCAGTTTCCTATCTCACTAATCAACTAAAGATATAAAGAAGTATGTTACTATTAGTTATGAGTTGGTCTATTGAATTTAACTTATTAAAACGAAAGATCCACTATAGTGCTCTTTTACTGAAACTAAAAGTTATCTCAAATCAAACAATATGAAACACATATATAATTTGAGCATATTCTATTTATTTAATCCGAATGCATCTCTTTTCACATTTAATATTACCGCCCTATAAAGTTAGCAGATAATGAATTTGCTGCATCTTTATTGTTTAATAATATTTCTCTAGGGATTGGGAATACAGAAAATTAGAGCTCCTTCTGAGTTTGCTTCACCACAATGTACTATAACTAAGAGTGCAATTCCTTGTATATTGTGGCCATGGTTTGGTGGAATAATTGTGCAAAATGGAATTGGTTATCGTTGTTTATGGCCATCGGCCGAAATTGAACTCCCTTTTGTTCTCTTTTTTCTATTGCAATTTGCATCTCAGGTAGTTACCTTCTGGGAAGGGGAAATTGTTGACACGAAGAATTATACTTTCTTCACCGGAAAGTGGGGTGCAACGTATGTTCTTTCCTTTTTATTCTCGTGTATACCATGAAAATTCCTTTCAATATGTTAGCAAAGGGAAATGAAATTGATATAAAAAAACATCTAACTCTAGAAGTTGATTTCTTCTTGCATAACTAGTTTAAAATTTATGAGCAGGACAGAAGATGACATAAAGCATTGGACAAAGTTTCCATCTTTTTCACCCCTGCTGGTGAGTATTTATAGGTCTTTTTTGATTGGCAAAATTATAAACTCTTAAGTTTTCCTATCCTCTGCAGAGTCAAGTGGAAGCTGATGGAGGAAAATCGTTGGACTTGAGTAATTATCCTTTCATATTCATGGTAATGACCTTGTTTCTATACTTAACATCAACTGGTAATAAGTTTCATGTGATATCTGTTGTAAGTGTTGTCTTCTAATTTATCTTCACAGAGATGGAAAGAGCAATACTTTGTGAATGTCGGGACTGATTGTGGGTTGACTATAGCTGGATTTTACTACGTTTGCTTCTCCTGTAGCGACGGCTCCATTAATGGCTTCTATTATGATCCTAATAGCAGGTATGATTCTTGTATATTCCTGTTTTAGGTAAAACTTATTGTTAGGATCCTCAACTTCATTGCTTTCCTGTTATTATCATGTTTAGAAAGAAGCTAATGGTCCCAAATTTTTGAAAAGAAGCTAGTGGTCTTCAAACTCTTACTATGGTTGTCCTTTTATGCCCAACTTTGTCTGTGTGGATTTTGCTTCCTAACTAGGTACTGCGGCCCAAATTTGAAGTGACGGATGCTATTCCAAATGCTACACGATAATGCAGCACAGATTTGAATGCTTTCTTATGATTGTGCAACCTTGACAAAATG
This sequence comes from Nyctanthes arbor-tristis, assembly GCA_963692815.1. Lineage (NCBI taxonomy): Eukaryota > Viridiplantae > Streptophyta > Magnoliopsida > Lamiales > Oleaceae > Nyctanthes > Nyctanthes arbor-tristis. The sequence goes on from CAVNYN010110480.1 coordinate 10,106, forward strand.
TTGGAATGCTGACTTGCTTTTTACTTAATCCCCCAATCTTACGTCAATTTATATGTTCCCATCTTGAGAACAATGTCTGTTTAAGTCTCTTCCGATCTTGGGTTCTACATGTTTATATCCGTGGTACCTGGAAAGTCATTGACATAAATAACCAAATTATTTGCAGCCCTTTCCAGAAGTTGGAATTGAAGTCAACCAATGATGGAAGATCAGGGTTCAGTTTTTCCTCTTATGATTTGCAGTGAAGTTGACTAATTACTGAAGATGAGAGTCAGATTCTCCTCTTAAGGGTTGCAGTAAATTCGATGCAGCCAGTCATATTTATGAATATCCTCCTATTCTTGTCTTGGAATTAGATGGAGTGACTGAGTTTTATCATAGCTCATGGAATTAGAGAAAGATAGATGTGCAGAGGCTGTTCTTGAGTTTGTGCTTTACTTGCCTCCATGAATTCATCAATGTCCAATTATGTCCTCCA
>CAVNYN010111388.1:1366-17163 GCA_963692815.1 Nyctanthes arbor-tristis
TTTCCCACCCCCCCCCCCCCCCCCCCCTCCAAAAAGAAAAGAAGAAAAAAGGTACTAACGGAAAAGAATATTATAAAAGAACAATTAGAAGAACAAAAATAATAATAAATAAAAAGGGTAAAGAAGCCATGATTTCTAGGCTCGACGGTGTCGGAGTTGAACTCTGGAACTTAAAAGTAACTTCTTTACTATGGAAGTAGATGATCAGGATATACTTATATATGGTAACAAAGAAGCAAAGACTTTAATTTACTACAAAAATTAAGAGACACTTACAGGTTGCTGAAGAGATATGGCTTCTTTCATGTTGCAAGTGAAGCCGTTCAATGAACCAAGCTGATGTTTATCAGCCCAAATCGGTCTGAGGTCTCAACAGACAACCATAACTGTCTTTATTATAGTAGAAAGCAAAAGCAATAAGTAGTTTAATCCTTTAAATTCCATCCATCTACTCACTGAAATGCACTGCAATCACACGCCATGTATGTCAATGGCAGAAGACTTGAGCAGTTCATTACTGTAAGTATCTAACTCTCCGAATCTAAACCATAAACGTAATAATATTGTCTTGCAATACGCCAAGGGCCAAAAATTTTACACTCCAACAATTTGCATAGGTTTGAAAAAAAATTAATTTTTAAATGATGACGGGTGGAAATTTGTACAATACTCCACGTGATGTGAGAACATAATTTGTTTGATTAAGTTCTATTTTGAAATAGAACTAATTTGCTATTATGGGCTAATTCCACATTAATTATTGAAATGAGTAAAGGTATAATTTGTTAACAAGCAGTTTTGTCTATTGAATGAACAAATGGGCAAGCAGAATAGTAGAGGCTGCAAGAACCACTCGGAAAATCTCCATCATAATAATGACAGGCTAACAAGATTAAACATACAATCATCAAAGGACATCTAATTTAATTAAATACAACTATTGAATTACATACCAAGATCATGTTTTTCAGAGAATTCCGAAGAGTTCGAAGAGGCTTTTCATAAAAAACCTTAGACGCTGCTTCTAGGGACAAATTAGTTTATCTAACTTCAATCAAAGAGAATTTTACCCCGCATCTACAGAAATCCTCTTCTTCGTTGTGACACCCAAGTGGTTCTCTATTTCAAATAGTCTAGAGCAATGTGCAGCGTATTTATGTCACATCACAACCATTTAGATGGCTGCAGAGATAGGTAAAATTAACAATATCTAAAGTCTCTTCAACAATAAATTCTAGAGCGTCTGCCACACCATTTTCCTCAAGTATATCATATTCCACCTAAACTTATAAAATCTATATTAGCCTGGGAAAGTACTACCTACCAATGTAAAATGAAAAGCAATAACCAGAGTATATTACAAGCAGATAAATTTATTCAGATATAACACCTACAAATCAACACATGCTTAAAGGACATCTACAATTTGTTTAAAAAAATAGTGACATGTAAATAAGAAGAGAGTAAATTCTCAATACAAGTTCTAGGAAATTCTTATAATGCATAAGAATTTTCTGATAGCTCAAACTATAGGTTGTGTTGTCTTCTATACTAATAATTGGCATAGATATTAGCTTTTTTTGTTTCCATAAGAAATAAGACTCAATTATTCAAACTCTCAACAATTGTTTGTTTGTACAGAACCAAAACAGTATAGAATCCAGCACAAGGTATGTGTTAACTCGGAAGTTCAAATCTTATTTGTTTATTCATTCATTCATTGTTTATTCCTCCATTGCACATCAGCATTCAGTTTTAGTCAAGGCTATCCCCGAGAAGCAAAGGCCTGTAAAAGGCATGGCTCTGTGTGATCTCAATGCGATCACAAGAATCGCTCTAGTTTTCATCCAGCTGTGCTAAGATTTGACATAGCTCAAGTTGTAGCTAGGTAAGAATTAAACATTAAGCAGATCTCTTTGCAAAATACAGTTCTTAGGTAACTTCATTAGCATTAGTCATCATGAGATGTGAGAAGCAAAAAATTCCTTTTCTTAAATCACCAACTAAAACGAAACACAGCAGATAAATCGCTTGAAAGTAAAGAAAAACTAACCTGTTGAAAGAAATACGAAATCAACAAAGAAAAGTCGACAACTTACCGTATACTGCGATCCAGGAGTCAAGAGAAGAAGGAAAAACAAATCAGAAGCAAAAAAAAAACTGGACAAAGAATTTATATAGCATTTATGGGAACATAGCAAAAATTATCTTAAAAAACCTCTACGAGCACCGCCCTGCATCTCGTTGGAAATTGCAATTGCTCAAAAAAAATCGCAATTGAAAACTTTATAATCTGTAAAAAGAAGAAAGCTTACTCAATTCAAGCCACATTCCACAGACCTCAAGGATTCTTGCTCGTCGACGGTGAACGACGGAAATGAAGAGCAATAAATCGTCTACTTATGGCAGGAAACCAAGAAAAATAAAGCTATAAGTCGAGCACAGCAAATAACTGTGAAGAAAAATGGGTTAATACTTAGGGTTTGTAGGAAATGTAAGTCTTTCAGGAATGTTGAGGGGCCAAAATAGCTGAAAAGAGAAGGGGAGGGGGGATGATGATCTCAGCATGACGCCTTATGAATAATAACAGGTTGAACAGTTGCTTGAACAGTAAAAAAAAAACTTTGCTCTTTTTATATATGGTAAGGATTTACAGTTGGAAATTTCTAATGAGTTAGGACTGGGTTCCTTATGGAGCTCGATTTCCAATAAGGTATTTTCATGTAATATGTGTCAGGTAATATGTCAGATTGCTCTTCCGATCTCTCCATAAGAAACCCGGCCTTGTTTCTATACCCAGACCGATTTACAGTTGCCTCCCTTTTTTTTATCCTGAGTTCCATCTCTGAGAGCGGTATTTATGAAGTGTCAAAATTTTGTTGCATTTCTTGAGAGTCAAATTAATTTAATTCTTAAACAAACAATTATAATGTACTGTATAAAAAAGCATCCAATGAAACTCTAAAGCACCACATAATTAGAACATAAATTTATAGCGAGCTATTCATGAGACTGAAAATGTTATTATAAACTTCAACAAATCTCCACCTATTTGGGGGCAAGATACATTTTTGTTGTATGATTCTTGATTCCATCAGGAAATTATTTATATAAATAAATTTTCAAATTATATTAAGATTGAAAAATGTTCAAAAATGTAAGGATTCAAATAGTCTAGTGACATTCAAGTAGATTTTTTACCCTTTGAGTATAAGATTTCATTCCTTCCGAACATTCCCCATGTAATATTAAAAAAAAAAAAAAAAAAACTAAAATCCTCTTGAAAGTTTTATAATAAAACCTCCCATATTAGAGCATCCACATTGATAGTGCTAAAATAAATTGTTAGTGGAATTATTAGTTAGCAACTTAAAAAACAATCTATATTAACAGTGTTAAAGTAGTTACTAAAAACATTTAATTTAACAAGTTGTTACTTTATTGTTAAAGTTAACAATGAACTTAACAATTTATGTGGTATTATTCTAGTTTTTTTTGTTATTTTAATTAAATTGAGATTGACCCACTCTTTGATTATTAAATTGATGAATTAAATTTAACACCCTAAATTAGAATAACTATTATGGCACAAATTAATAATTAAATTTAACTTGTCTGAGTGTCAATTTATTGTTAAAGTTAACAATGAACTTAACAATTTATGTGGTATTATTCTAGTTTTTTTTTGTTATTTTAATTAAATTGAGATTGACCCACTCTTTGATTATTAAATTGATGAATTAAATTTAACACCCTAAATTAGAATAACTATTATGGCACAAATTAATAATTAAATTTAACTTGTCTGAGTGTCAATTTATTGTTAAAGTTAACAATGAACTTAACAATTTATGTGGTATTATTCTAGTTTTTTTTTGTTATTTTAATTAAATTGAGATTGACCCACTCTTTGATTATTAAATTGATGAATTAAATTTAACACCCTAAATTAGAATAACTATTATGGCACAAATTAATAATTAAATTTAACTTGTCTGAGTGTCAATTTATTGTTAAAGTTAACAATGAACTTAACAATTTATGTGGTATTATTCTAGTTTTTTTTTGTTATTTTAATTAAATTGAGATTGACCCACTCTTTGATTATTAAATTGATGAATTAAATTTAACACCCTAAATTAGAATAACTATTATGGCACAAATTAATAATTAAATTTAACTTGTCTGAGTGTCAATTTATTGTTAAAGTTAACAATGAACTTAACAATTTATGTGGTATTATTCTAGTTTTTTTTTGTTATTTTAATTAAATTGAGATTGACCCACTCTTTGATTATTAAATTGATGAATTAAATTTAACACCCTAAATTAGAATAACTATTATGGCACAAATTAATAATTAAATTTAACTTGTCTGAGTGTCATTTAATAATCATTAAAAACTCTACTTTTTACTTATGTGGATGGTTAATTTTAACACTATTAATGTGAATGCTTTTAGAACATCTATATTAGTAGTGTTAAAATAGGTTGTTAGCGGAGTTGTTAATTAACAACTCAAAAGCAAACATACATTAGTGTTGTTAAAGAATTTGTTAACAATATTTAATTTAACAAGTTGTTAGTTTTGTTATTAAAGTTAACAATAAACTTGACACTTTATGTAGTATTATTTTTTTTATTTGAATTAAATTGAGATTGGCCAACTCTTTAACTATTAAGTTGATAATTAAATTTAAAGGGAATTATGCCGTACACTATTTTTTTAGACCCTGTTCCTTATGTACTCATCCTTGTGCAATTTTTGCAAATTTACCCAGGATGGTTGGGTTGTACACGCCATGATTTTTGGCGTTTTATTATTAATTATTTTATTTAAAATATGGAATCTAGCTGTAATCTTTATTGTTGTGGGGGCAATCTAGTCGTGATTTAGTAAGATTTGGATTGGGGGTTTTATGGAGTTAAATTTGAATTTTGAAGTGCTGTTATTATCCGTTTTATTTGAAGCCATATTTTATAGAGTCATTAGTTTTATAGTTACTACAGTTTTTAACGTAATTTTATTTTATATATTTTGTCTAGTTATTAATTAATTAATTAAAGATAGGAGAATAGTTGTAAGAGGCTGGACTCCGACTTTTATTGGATTCTTCTTCCATGGAGGACTCCTGTTGTTCTTAACGTGGGTAGAAGGGCTATATCAGGGGCATTTCGTCTGTCGGGTTAGGGATTTAGGTTGTAGTAGTTGGGTCTTGCTTCTTTCAGGTTGTTGGGCTCTGGTCGTCTCAAAATTGAACCCACTCGGTCGCGCGGTGATGGTTTCACGAAGGGCTGGAAGACGGAATTGGCCGAGGAATAGCAGTGGCAAGTGTAATCAAAGGAGGAGCGCTAGAAACAGTGCATTTCAGGGGAAGAGGAAGCGCGTGATCACCAAGATCAAGATTCCAATTCCAGAATGTACAGTGGTTAGTGTTGTGTTGCAAATTTCGTGTGTGTGTGTGTTATTTTTTTCTAATGCTCTTCTGGAATCATGTTTGTGTTGGCAATTGTAGGGTTATCTGCTGTGTATATGGGATTGTGCATTAGTATAAAAAGGAACTGGAGGCCATTCATTAATAGCAGTATCAATTTTTTTAGGCTTATTGTTTGTCAGCGAAAAGGGGCCATCTGCAATTAGGTACTTATGGATAAACGCCGGCTGTTTATTGTTAGTCGGGGGAAGACGGGCCATCTTCAATTAGGTAGGTATGGATGGATGACTATTTTAATCAATTATCTTATTGAATGATTATGAGTAATTATAACAAAAATAAAATTAACAAATAAAATTCAAAAGTTAATGTTAATGTTTTCCAGGGCAATTTTTTATGTTTGCCGACTCACAACTTTAAAAAATTGTAATTACAAACTCATAAAAGACAAACAATTACCATAATTACTGGCATTTTGTTTTCGAGGGCAGCAACAAATGACTATTTTAATCAATCTTCTTAATGAATGTTTATGAGTAATTAGTAGTGTATTAAGTATGCTTTAAAGGTGCTGGGGGGCTTTCTGCCTACATTTTGGCTGTGCTTCGTCTAATGGCTTTTCCAAAATTCAACCATCAAAAATTAATAACTTGCACTGATCTCATTTGTAGGCCACTATTATTCCCTTTGTGACTGCCCCTGCAATTAGATGTTTATTTGACCTATGCCTACTCAAATATACACATGGTTGATAAGGGGGGAATTTAGGTGGGTGCGTGTTGGTTCTGTGGCATATTATTCATGGTTTGGTTGAGTGGTTTAGTGGGTTTTGTTGTGTGGTTTGTCCTTCATTTTTTTCATTGGTATGTTTTTTTCCTATTGATTCATGGAGTGCTCTTGTCTCTGGGAGGGTGTCTGATTGGGTTGGTTGATCACAAATTATTGGTTTGTTTGAGCACATTGTTTGATTATTTATTGGAAGTCTTAGATAAATAGGTCAACTTTGGAAATTTCATTATAGGTTTTCATGATCATATTGTCCCCCGCCCTCCAAATTTTTTCTCTTTATATGTGCGGTATGTTTAGTGGTGTTTTTGGGTTCCTTTTTGATGTATGTTGCTGCCAGGGCTCTTTTGGCTATGTGTGATACGTCCTGGGACAATCTGCCCCTCCAAGTTAGCCATGATAAAGCCCTTTGGTTGTCATTGTTGTGGTCTTATTGTCCATTACCGATACTGTTGGTAGTATAGTGTGTTGTTGTTTTCTGTTTTTGTTGTTTGAATTCAATTTCCAGTTTTTAACGGCATGGTTGGTTGTTTTCATGTTTTTTCCCTTGCCCTATATTTGCCTTTTTATATGTAAAGGTTTAATATGCCTTGGTGATGTGGGGGCTGTCATGTTGGACCGATACGGATGATGTGGGGGCTGTGATGTTGGACAGATCTACCGATCTTCCGGACAGTTTGCACAGGTTAGTCAACTTTAAATCATTCTGAGGGTTTCCTGTTGGATACGGCGGGCAATACGTGTTGGGGGTTACTGCCTGCGTCAGTCTGCCTCCCCCAGTTAGCCATGATAAAGTCCTTTGGGTGTCATTCTTGTTGTCTGCTTGTGTTTTACTGATATTTTCAGTAGTCTATTGTATTGTTGTTTTCCATTTTTGTTGTTTGAATTTAATTTCCAGTTTAAAACGGCAGTTGTGTTGCTGTCATGTTCCATATGTTTTCATGATTAGGAATCAGCCTGCCCTTCTCTTTAAACCATTTGGCAGTCACAGTAGTTTGGGTGTGTTGAACTAAATATCAAAACATAGATGTCAGTGTTCCTTATTTTAATACCGTTTTGTTCTGCTTCTTCATATGTGGGTTCTTATTGTATGGTCTCTGTCCTTTTACTGTTAATTTTGGTCTATGGGTTAATGATTTCCCATTTTTTGTCCTTTACACTTAAGTTCCAAGGTTAGATGTAATGGGTGTGTGTCTTCATGGTTGTCTTACTTTATCTTCTTCTTTGTTCTTGTAGTTCTCCACTTATGCTCTGTTTTGTTCTTTGATCCACATACCAACTTATTGCTGCCCCGTGCCATCTGTTTGCATGATTAGGCGCCAAACTGTCCTTCTCTTTAAACCGTTTGGCAGTGTCACTGGGTAGGTTACCCTCTATTGTATTCAAGTATAATATATTGGTTTATCAGTTTATATATAATGTCATTGTGGTGAACTACTTATCAAAACATAGATGTCGCATATTAATTTACTTGTTGCGCCCGTTCATTGGCTGTATTTTGGCTGTAAGCATCAGCAAGAATACTATGTTAATTCCTGTCTTTTGTGTGTTTGGGGTTCTGTTTTATTATGCCTTGAGTGGATACGTTTGTTGTTACGGCTATGCGTTACGCCTGTACGCTGATACGTCATATTGGTATCAAGTATAGTCTATTGGTTTATCATTTTGTATATAATGTTACTGTGGTGAACTACTTATCAAACCATAGATGTCATGGTTCCCTGATTCAATACCTTTTTGCACCGCGCCTTCATATTAAATTACTTATTGCACCTCTTCATTGGCTTTGTTTTGGCTCTAAGCATCAGCAGGAATACTATACTAATTCCTGTCTTGTGTACACGACGCTCTTCCGATCTTTATGCCGGCCATGAGTAGATATGTTTGTTGTTGCGGCTATATGTTACGTCTATTGGCTGATACATCATATTGGTATCAACCGTTAGTGTATTATGTGTTGTACAATGTACAGTGTATTTTGTGTTGTACATTGTTAGTACAGATCGGAAGAGCACACGTCCAATAAACTGACTTAGGTTGTGATGCTACAGGATGGGGCTTATTTGTTGCCGAAGGAGAACTTGTACAACGGCAAAATCAGTGTAAAGACCGATGGCAGCGTGTTTTCTACATTGAAAGGGGTGTTCACCGTTACCCAATTGAAATTATTCCCGGAGTCTTGTTTTGGTTACCTCATGGAGGTTCAAGACCTTGAACTCTGCCCCAGCTACTTCATCAAGTCCTCCTTCGGGAGATTAAGCGTGATGATCCCAGTGCTTTGTGGTTTAACTTTGGACGTGATATTACCTGGTTTTCACTTGAAGAGTTTTGCCTAATCACTGGACTTCCATGCGTCGATAAAGGTAGTACGGCTAAGTATCAGGGCAAGTTCAACCGTCTCAAGAGGATGTACTTCTCGAAGTACAATTTTGTTGATCAGGCCGCTATATTTGATGTTTTCTCAAGGGAGGTTGTGAAGGATGATCTTGATCAAGTGAATTTGGGCATTTTACTTATGCTTACATCGTACATGTACAGGTATCATTACCAAAAGTCAGTCGATGACTGGTTAATGTCGCTGGTTGATTCTGAAAGTCGCGATACCTTCCCATGGGGGCTAGAGATATTCAATTTTACGCTGGAGAAATTGAGGGGCTGCTTAAGGAATAAGTCCGTAGCATGTGAAGGTAATGGGAGGCCTACTATAGGGTATAGTCTTAATGGTTTTCTTTTTGCCTTTCAAATCTGGATATATGAGATCCCAGTACTTGCAGACCTTTGCTGCATAAGCGTTAGATCTCAGTATCCTCACATATTGAACTGGTCATCATCTGTTTCCGATATACTTCTGAAGTTTGATCCTGAGATTGATGTGTTTAGCGTGCCTCGGGTAAGTTTTGTATGGGTTTATCTGTAGAGGATAATCAGTAACTGTGGTGTTTATATATATACATATCATTGTAGATATATATTTTTATGTTTGTATTGTTTGTCTTCTTTGGTGTTTGTAGGTTAAGGCTTGTCCTATTCGCCCCGACGAAGTTGAGATATCAATGCCGTATGCGAAAGCATTGTATGAAGATTGTTTACCAGAACACATCTTCGAAGAGAACGACGGTGGGATGACACCTAATAAAGTGTGTTCAGGTTTGGGTATGCCTAGCTCTCATGCACATGGTCAGATTAGTCGTTTTAGGTGCTATAGTGTTCGTCTCTTACCCACCCCAACCTACCCCTAAGGCTTTATGTGATTTGTATGGTATCAATGCCGTTGCCTGAGGATTATTGTTCTTTCTATAACTGGTGTTTGCCACGCTTTAGGGAGAGACCATTGAGGATGACATGGGTGATAGGTCTGGGAAGCAAAGTTCGGAGGAATTGTCTACAAAAGTGCAAGAATCTCCGACAACTATTTGCAAACAGAGTTGTGAGGCATCAAGCAGTAGACAACCACTTTCATCCACTGGTGTTGGTGGTGGCTTAACAGATGTGGTCAGTAATCCCTACACAACTCTTAGTACAGGTTTTAGATTACTTTGTTTGATGTTGGTAGCTATCTCTGACGGTGTAGTTTTTCTTACAGCCCCATAGGGGAAAGCCCAACACTCCCTCTCGGCCTGTCTACGTAGCTGGTACTACTAACATTGAAGTAAGTGATGTGAATGGCAGTGTTCAACAGGACTTACCGATTATGGGCCTATAAAAACAGTCGGCCGTAGTCTTTGAGCGCGAGTCACTAGGTCTAAGACAGCCAAGGGACTGTTCTGCCATGATTCTGAGGTGAGTTGTTTTAATATGGAACTTATGTTAACTATTTTAGATGAGATGATATCCAAGACTTGAAGTCCTTGACTTTTGTGTTTTTGGTGATATCCGTAGATGGTGTGCTGCCTTTTCTTTAGCTTGTATCGTCTTGTTTTCTATCCTTCTAAGTGCAAGTCTCATTTTGTAGGTTTCTTGTTCAGCAAGAGCATGTACTGGTAACGGGAGATCTAGCAGTACTATTAACCCATCTACTCAGGTTACTAAAACCTTTTCAGTTTTAGTATTCTAAAGTTTATGTTGTAGCATTCGCATATTTGGCGACTTGCTAGTACTCATTAATTGAGTGTTCTTTTATTTTGGTTTAGAAAGTAGTCCTGGAGCCTCAGTTGGCCTGTTCTAAATCAATAGGGGGGCTGATCAGGTGTAACTCAAAGGTGAGATGTTTCGAGAAATGGTTTATCATAATTTTTTCCTGATGATTTTGAATATGTTCTATTTTTTATGGTTGCTCCCCTAACATATGTTGTCATTACTCGTTGTTCTGTAGTGGCTACCATATTTATGGTTGGTTTATCCCTAAATTCTCATTTATTGTTGTAGGACGGCGGCTCAAAGGGGGTGGGTACTGGTCATGGTCAACTCATTAGTATTACAAGCCCAAAGATGAAGGTATGCTACCCGGCTCTGGTCTTGGCTTTGATAATAGAGAAGTATCAGACAAATGTATCAGATCGACATCATCATCCTTGCCATATTTTATAACCTGACTTAGGGGTCTGCCCTTTCATCTCAGGGTTGGCAGAGTAGGCTTGATGATATATACTCCAAGGAAGAAGAGCAAGAGCTGAAAACAGACATTGCCTGGTGCAGGAAGTTTGCTGTAGAGAGTTTTGATGAACATCGTCAGATGATGATTAACGTCATGGAAAAGTTTCAAAAGATGATGAAAGCTGTTGAGAATGAGTTGAGGTCAAATTCGTCTTTATCTGACAAGGTATCAACATACACTCAATGTTGTTGTCTCCTAGGTCACGAAAACACGATCTTGCATATGTTGTTGTATGCCCTATAGCTACTTTCATATATATTAGAATGATTTCCAATTTTGCTGTGTATCAGTGCAATGCCTGCAAAGGCATCAAATCATTGGGGAGTGAACCATGGTCTTTTTCGTGATGTGGCAGATGTGGCTTACACGCCTGGTTAGGTAATCCAGTCAATAACGACTTCCTAACCAGTTGTTTGGGTTTGATTTCTCAAGCTGCCATTATAGATGTTTTGGTCTTCTATTACCGTCATACGATACGTTGTAGGACACGCTACAAGTTGCTGCGGATCCTTTATCAGGAGAGGACCATCTTCACTCTGGTCAAGACCTTGATTCAGTTGCCTATGATGTTGGTATAGATTATGAGGCCCCAAGCTTTGACCTGGTATGCTTAGTAGTTATTGATTTCTAGTTCTCATTCTTCATGGTAGAATTACCCAATAAGCTCATAATCAAATGTTGACGAAAGGTTAGATCTTTGGTTGTGTTTTTCCCCTCTTTTTGTTGCTTATTTTATGAGGTGGGTTATGTCTCATAATGTAGATCATATCTCAAGGGGACGAGATTGTTCGTCCTCCAGTTAAGCGTTCTTCCTATTTTGCTATCCCAAATTTAGATGGCCCCCACAAAAACTCTAAGCCTGTCAAGACATCAGGAAAATGATTCTCCAGTGCCTGATGACGATTTTCAGTTCACTCCAGAGGTGTTACAAGAGGTGGATGCGATAGTTGAGCGGTTCAAACACTCAGAGGAGAGGCTACATGTTGAGGTTACATTGTTATTTTATCATTCTTCAAGTGTTCATTCTTTCCCCCTATTATTTGTACCCTCCTTTATTCTATGATAATACTTTTTGTTACAGTGTCTCGATACCCGACAGTGTTACTTTTCTGTACATCAGTGTTTCTATGTTATTTTCCTGATTCTGAACCTCTCATAACCTGTTAGGCCGGGGTTGTGTTTGTCTTGTATTAGGTTGATACGGAATCACAACATGCATGGTTTTTTGAATCCATTCTCTGTACTCATATAGTCTCGAGATGCGGGCCTTCTGTATTATCCTATTTTTATAAATTTTTGAGTAAGTATTTGTGTAAGTTGTCTACTGGTCTTTACTAAGATTTTGATACAGGATCTAAGCCCCGTGCCATTTTCGCTTGAAATTGATAAGACCCCTAAGGCTAAAGATTCTCGTACAACTACTCTTGGTCGCTTGCTTTGATCTCTATATGTTCAAATTGGTTCTTCCGATGTCAAGTCACCACGTAATGAGGTGCAAAACTTTACACTCGGATACGTCCTATGTCTTGAGCTACCAGAGATGGGAGATGTTGATGCATTTGAAGAATGGATGTCATCTGGTGGCGTTCGCAAGAATATGTGAGTTTGATCCCCTTTATTTGGTTCTGTATTTTGTTCTTGTTATATGGCATAGTTCTCATTTTCTGTTTTCGGTGGTTAATGGAACCTAATGTTGTCTCATTCTCTTGACTAACCGTGGTATTTGTATTTTTATTTGTCGTAGTAAGACAAGGAATTCACATAAGGATGTTGTGGATATTGTTCCTCTGATGTATCCTGGCCACATTAAGATTGAAAAGAGGCAGTGATGGCATGATCTTCAGGATGTTGGGGTGGCTCTTTACTCTACGGTATCAATATTTTTCATGTTCTTAATATTCTATTCACAGGACTTTGTCTCGATTTGCCATTGTTGCCTGGCACAGATTTCTTGAGTAGTGGTTGTCTGGAAACTATTTTCACCCTTTTTTTTTTTTTTTTGCTGTTCGTTATGTCACAGCACATTGATGCTATGTTTTACTGCTTCTGGATGCATATGCACATATCCAATACCAACCCCATCAAAGCGACCTCTACATATAGCTATTTTAATGTCCAGGCTGAGCATATCTATAAGGTGAAGAAAAAAAATAAAGATGCAGATCCAAACCCGACAAACATGCAGTTGTACCCTCTAGGTGGACAGTTAGACTTCTCTTGTAACTGGGAGACAGTTGACTATGCATTCATTCCAATTTGGATGAAATCAAAGGCTCATTGGTTGTTGGGGGGTACTTGATATGGCAAACTGGAAGCTGTTTATTTACAATTCCTTGAGAAAGAATTGCAGAGACAACATGGTGATTCAATCTATCGAGCATGTACGTTACGTTGTCCCTTTGATTGTACGGAAGTCAAATATTCTCGCTAGGCCAGTCCCGGTGACTCCAATCCCCTGTTCTGTGGTCTCCGGGATTCCTCAACAGGAGAATGGGTGGGTGTGACTACTTCTTTGGTCTTATGCATGTTTTCTTGTGTTTTGGGTTATTCCTGTTCTTGTTATACTCCTGTATATGCCAGTTTGACAGTATCAGGCACGTGTGATTCTTAACTCACTCCTCTCTACGTTTTTTTTTTATTGGTCTTGCAGGGAGGACTGTGGCATATTTATAATAAAATATGCAGGGTACATCTATCACAACAAGCTAGGGAAGATGGCTGATCCTTTCGACTCAGTTACTGCATGGAAAAATATGGCAGTTCAGTTGTACAAGTTTTCAACAGAGCAACCTTAGTCTAAGTTACAGTTTTCTGGACAATGGTGGTGTTTAGGATGGTGGTGTTTAGGGAAGATGGCTGATCCTTTCGACTCAGTTACTGCATGGAAAAATATGGCAGTTCAGTTGTACAAGTTTTCAACAGAGCAACCTCAGTCTAAGTTACAGTTTTCTGGACAATAGTGGTGTTAAGCTGGGCTTTTCATGTTGGTCTTGTTAACTTGTCTAGTATCAGCTCTTCCGATCTGTCTAGTATCAGACTTTTAGACTGTTGCTTTCCAGAAGTTCACTAAACTCTGTTCTCAATGTGGCTTCTGTCGTGGCTATTTTTGTCCCTTTTGGTCTTAGCTGTTGGCTTCAATTTACCTGGTCTAATAATGTATGGCCATGACAATGAAACTATTATGCTGCTCATAAATGAAAGTTTTACATTTTATTTTATTCAAGGGGTTTTATTTGCAATTCTATTTTTACTTTTGAAGGATCCTACTGGTATGAGTTGAGTTATGTCGATTGCCATCTTATGTCTGCTGTCTTCTTAGCTTTCCAGTGATAACTATTGTGCTGTATACGTATCATAGATTTCTGATGGTTTTAACCAGTTGATACCCATGTGTTATATATGCTATTCTAGAAATTGTTGTACTGTTGTAGGTGAGTTTCTATTTTGTAAACGACTACTTCCGGAAGTGTTATTCCATTAGTGTTAACTTGATGGCTGGTTTTATAATTCTGTTTATACGTTTCAAGAGTCCACCTATATTAGTTTATTTATTTTCCGTGTCTATCGATTATTTTGGTTAGATACGGGTGTTGGTGATACGATTATGCTATTTAGTTGTTTCAATATGCTGGTGTCGTTTCTCCTACTCTTGAATTTCTTGCTATTCGATAGGGGGTATCTATTATGCAAACCATTAGTGGCAACATTCTCATTCCATTGTTGTCCAGTTTGGGTGCTTGTGTTGCTGTGATGTGGCTGAATGATACGGCAGCATGGTTGGGTTATGTATTTAGTGATGTCTTTTTTCTTTAGGTAAGGCTTGTTGGGTTTTCCGACATGGATAGGCAAAAACACAAGGGCCGTGTGTGATGATGAATGTCAGTGGTAATCATGCATCATTTTACATTGAATGATGAGTGTATATGTGGGTTCAATGTTCCAATGGTCTGTTGTGTTCTGTGTAATTTCCTGGCCACTTAATTTGTGTTATTGTGTTATTCGATAGTTTATAGGACAATTTCAATCATACATCTTCTTTTCGTCTGGTTCACAGGTGTATATGCTTCAAAGGGGCATATATTTCATGTGATGTCAGACGTGTGCTCTTCCGATCTCTTTTTATGTTGATAACATAATTGCTTAAAAGTAAATTAGACTTTGAATTTAAAGACAGAACATCATCAACGACCATCGATCATTGACATGAACTTATTATCTGCATTATTCATAAATCTAGCTGGACTAAATCTAAAGGACCTAAATCTAGTTGAAGAACATTTCATGGTGATTCATCTTATTAAGTTGGCAGCGTTCTTTATTGGCTGTCCGAAGAAACTTGCTTGTCCAGTTGTGGAGCTTGTTGAAGCATTATCATCCTCGTTCTGGTTCAATGGTGGCTGGAGAAAATTGATGTGGTCAGAAAGTGGGTGGTTTGTGAAATATTAAGTGAATTAAGTTTAGGAGTGGTCAAATGACAACAGTAAAATACGAAACATATCCTGTGAACTTGGTTACGTTTTCTCTTCCATGAGGTTGATGCTTGCAATGGATGCGGTGTCCGGCATCTTCTGGCCGCATGACCATATGAATTGCATCTAGTACATCTGGAATTTTTTTTTTTTCAACTGAAGACTTCAATCTGCTTTCCCTTGGTCTTCCCGGTCCCTTTCTATTCAATGGTGGCAAAACTAGCATATTTTCAACCTCGAGAGATAGGCCCCAATCCTTTTTTTCCCCAACTGGACAGACTATACATGAGTATGCACCGATGTTACTTGATATCTTGTAATACTTGGAGCAAAAATCATACAACCGGAGATTCCTCATGTCAATCATCGCTGCTGCATGTGGACAAGGGAGTTCATCGACTTGAAACCTCTTGCGGGTGCATGTCTTCTTATCCAGGTCAACCACATATGCAACTGGTCCATGGTTTACTTGATACTTTGATGCATTTATCGGGTACACCTTCCAGGTCAGGG
>CAVNYN010111428.1:2390-33437 GCA_963692815.1 Nyctanthes arbor-tristis
TCTGTTGCTTTATTTTCTGTTGTTGTCATTTAGCTGTTTTCTTAGTCACTGCAGTAAAAACTCATGTCGTGCTCTCTTAGTAGATCGATATTCTGTTCTCATTTAGCTTTTGTTTCTAGCATAACAGTATTTTGCATTTCATGTGGGTTCATTTCATGCCATTTAATCATTCTGGGGCGAAAACTGCAGTCAAGGAAGTCTACGCTTAAAAGGTACAAAAACAAAGTTTGACTCTCTATTGATAATTGAGACAACATTTCTCCAAATTGATCATCTGGAGGAATATTTTCTTAAAAGTGCAAAGAGGGAACGACCTGACTGTTGCTTACGTTCACCATGAGTAAAAAATAAATAGGCAAAAACAATACTTTGAGCAAAGAAAAAGACTGCAGCAGCAGAAGGCAGCTGGGTTAGAGAACCATGCTGATGGAAGGCACTCATGTGGTCAGCATCATGGAAATGAACGATCACTTGATATTCTTAGTTTTTTAAGCTTTTCAACTATTGCACAGGAACAGAAGCCCAGTTGCCTCACTGGTAATTCTCCTCAATTTTTTGACTTTCTAAAAGTATGCAGCTGCTTTTCATCGTTGTTTGTTTTATGACGATAAGAATCCAGTGGTGTTTACAACCATATTCATTCATTAACTTGATCAACTATATGAAGATACGGATGTACTTGTCTTCTCACTTTTGTGGAACAAACCTTGTTTCATTTAAGGATATGGCTGTGTCTGTCCTGTTGTCAAAGTTGAGCAATCTAATTCAACTAGGGATACAATTTATACAAGCTTGCATTCACGACTTTTAGTTTTCTAGTAAACTTATTGATGCTTATGTATAGAGTATGGCTTGTAAATAATCCAAGGAGGATGACAAGGATTGGTAGTGAATGTAGTAATGACGTTGGAAGAACAACTGATTCATCTGTACAAAAAAGGAAAGTTTTAGAACTAAGTGACAGTGGTTTGTTGATTAGTCTACATCTTTACCAGTTCATTTATATTTGCAAGGTGGCCAGCTTAAACATGTTTATTCTGCAAAATGGAAAAATTTGAAAAATATTCAAAATTTAGAATACATTACTGTATAGAAACTCAGAATCATGACTATATTGTTGACTCTTTGGTCTGTAGCTTCACGAGTGCATCGCTTGGCAAATTATTTTATATGATGATGATGATGTACTTTTTCTAAGGTTTGCGAGTGTCAAGTGTAATGGTCATTAATTTGTTTCCTATATCTCTTTTTTCCTGCAATGCAAGAAAGGAAGAGTCCAGAGGATGATGCTTTCTCTTTGAAGTATAAGATTGCACGTCATTCCCCAGCAATTGACACCAAGAAAGCCACTGCTGCAGACGATTTCCAAACTAATGAATCGGGTAAACTTCTAAAATTTCTTACTATGCCATATATTTGAAATGGTTAGTCCAACTAGAACTTACACAGGAATCTGTATTTTATAGGTTTCTCATCATGTGACCATGTGGAGACTATATGCCCAAAGAAGTAAGCACATTTTAACTTAGAAGGGATGGCTATGGAAAATTTTCACTGATAGTTAATAATTGCATAAATGAGTTTATAAATTCAAGGGGTCTCACTAGTCTTCTCGGGATCAAGAGTTCTAGTACAAAAGTGAACAAAGCCATCGAACCATCTAGATCATCTTGATTTCTTTTTGTTATATCCATCGCAGGATAATTTGTCTGAAATTTATTGTTAACACTCGTTTGTCGTGTACTAGTATCTCTATATGCTGTATGCTATTATCCGATAAGAAGCTGCAGTCTTATGAAGATTAATATTATCAATGTTTGCAGGTTTTTGGTTAGTCCACCTGATCACAAGGAAAGTTTATGTGGAAATAGTGATAAGTTTAATTCGGCTGCTCAATGTCACGATCTCAACAATGACCCAATATCTCCCTTCTTCATCTGAACCATTTATGCTTTTTTAGATTGGCTGTTAAAAGGAAGTCATTGCTTTACTAGTGAAGCACTGTGGTGAATAGAGTCCAACTTTTTCTATTATTAAGTAATTCCACAATTGTAGATCTATCTAATATCGAAGTTGTACTAGCCATCAGACGATAACACCCTGAAAATTTTCCTTTCCTTTTCCTTGTTCTATTAATTCAGAGATATCTGTTATTGATTTGCTTGGTGATGTTGGAGCACATGGTAATGCAGAAAAAGTTTCAGTACATGCACAAGAATCAGATGTTGCATTTTCAGTTGAAGGTATGATTTGTGTATTGTTGATCTAGAAAGTGATCTGGGTTTATTTTTCTTTCACCTTTTCTTCCTGTCCCCTCATCCCCAAAACTAAAATTCTCTCCCCCCCCCCTTCCCCTTCTCCCTCCAGTTAACGTATTATTGGCTTAGTGGCAAGTCCACAAATTTTTTTAAGGATTCGTCTATAATTGACATGGGTGGAAAATAAGGAAAATGACAAGTGGAATCTGTCTTTGGAGAAGATCTTCCAGATGAACAGTGAAATAAATCTGGAAAGAAGGGGATGTTGATATGTGAATTTTACTCCTTTCCCTTCTCTGCATCGTGACGAAGTTACTCTATTTCCATGTACATACTTGCATGGCTTTCACCATTCTCTATTATAACAGAGAGATACAATTGTTGATAATTTCACAGTAATTTGAAGAAATTTCTTTGTTGGGTCCAAATCTACTATCTTTGTTATGGTTACCCGTGATTTCTAACTTTGTAGCATGCAAAACTTATGCTAACAACTTCTGCATGTCAGGTTTAGGGAAAGTGGAATCAGAAACACCAATTCATTCACCTTGCAGGTAATATATGTTTGTTATTCTTGAACTGATCATATGGTGCATTAATTACCAAAGATGAAGGACGGAATCTTTTTGCTTGCATCACTTGCTTCCGTATATTCATATTTTGCCTTTTGGGTTGTAGCCATGGATGGTCACATTTGCAGTACAAAAAAACAATTACGTCGCTATACTTGAATGTGATGCATTTAAGTGGACTTATCATTTAATACCACATAAGGATGGTAATTTTCACTAGTGGTGATAAATAGCACTAGGGGCAGCGCCATTTTATGATTTATTTATATCTTGTGGGTTTCTTCTATTGAATACTTGGATTGCAATAAGATATTCTGGTTCATGCATGTCTAGATTCTGACATTTATTTCATGGTGTTTTTAGATAAGCAATTTGAAACCAAAAGTATCTTTCTTTTCAACATGTTCTCCTATGTAGTTTCTTGAGAGAATAACACATCTAATATGTTCTTAGCACTGCAATTCTAAAGGATGTTTTCTCCACATAAGGATTTTTCTGGACTATAAATAGTTAAAAAGTGATTTTCAATGAAAAATTTCATGTGTATTCACGGAGAGTAGTCAAACATTTGTTACCTTATTCTACCGTGATTCCTGGGCTCCTTTTATACTTTTCAGAATTTGGTTTATTGGGCTCTCTGAACCATCAAAGTTGGAATTTATATTGAAATTCACCTGAAATGATGTTATAGAAGTAACTTTAATTGGTCCAGTTCCAGTGGACCAACTAATTTTGAAATGCTTGGAAGTGTAGTAGCTTTATTACCATATAACAATTAAGCAGGCTCTGAAAGGGTTTTGCAGGTGATATTGAAGGTTCTTTCTGACGTCACCTCTTTCCTCTCGTATGAATGCCTGCAGTCATTAGCTTGTTTAATACTTAACAAAAGAATGTATATAGAATTCAGATGTTTAGAAATTTACTTCCCAATTACATCTGAATTCCATGATAATTTTCAATGCATACTCACTGAAGTTTACAATGTCTTTCCATTATGAAACCCTGCTACTGGTGTCCGGCTGTATCATGGATTGGCATTTATAGATATATAAGCCAAATAAGTTAGCCATGATCTGCTTAAAAAACCCTGCATTTCTGTGGACCTGAAATATGGTTGCCAAGCAAGTAAATGTTGTCTTACACTTTTCATAGATGATGACTTGTGATGATTAGTTTAATTTCAACGACAGTGCCTTCTTATGCTTAACTGTAGATATAGTAGGTCCTCACTTGAAGAAAATAGGAGACATGGTAGCACCTTCAAGAACTTGAACTATGGTATGGATGATTTTGAGCCTCAAATGGTGAGCGTGTTTCTTCTGTTAATTTTATAAGAATTCCATACCACCTCCCACCCCCCAAAACAAACAAAGGAAAAAAGAAAAAAAAGAAGAAAAAAAAAACACTATAACCATTATGTATTTCACAGCTACTTCGGATGTGCCTGTAGAGTTGAGCTTGAGCTGTACCAATAACTCATACAAGTTTCCAGTATTTTCTCTAAGATACTTTATGGCTTGTTTTGAAAATTTCATAAGCTGATAATTCTTCTTCAGCCAACTACTGTTGAAATATTTATTGCATTGATTGGAATGATCAATGCAGATATGATGCCTCTTCTGGATGTATTCTTTTGCCTTTAGCCATGCATCAGCAAATGTAACTTTGTCTATGGCTGCAAAGCTCTACATTTCATGGAATTAATTCAATCTTCCTTTATGAGGACTCTAATCAGTGTAAAAATTCAATAATTTTCTGTTTAGTATTACTGCCCTTCATTTGGAAAGCATTAAATGCAAATTAGCAAACATCATATTTAAATCCTTTGTTTTTGTTGGTCTTAAATTTAAAATTTTCCTCATTTACATATATCTTTTCAGCACCACAGATTTATTAATATGCACATCTTTTGAATTCTTTCTAGTGTGTCTTCAATTTGAGATGATGGTAATCTAGATGTCATTTTTCCAATATTAGTTTTTGTCCCATTTTAATGGGCTAATTGACCTCATACTCTGAGCCTATCAAACGTATGGGCGACAAACAGGAGGGCATCGTAGATGATGTTGATTTTTCCTTGTACGATGATCCCATTGCTCAACCATTCTGCTCAAGGGACAATATATTTGGCAATCCAAAGCCGAAGTTCTCAAATTTCAGAAAGTCCTTGTCATTTAACGAAGACGGTAATAGCTTGAAGGATGTGCTGGGTGATGACTTAATTTTTTGTGACTCTGAAGACATTATTCAGAACATTTGGAGTGGTAATATATACACTTGCACTATTCCTTATTATATATTGGCTTTTTCTCGTTTTCTTGTCCTGGGTGATTTATGGTATATTGCTTAATAATTGCAGGGTATTATTATCCCAATCAAAAGATCTGAGTACGCTTGCTAAGTAAGTGACAAAGTCTAATCTAATCAAAGAAAACTGTATAATTCTGAAGAAAACTACGAGCTGGAATTGATAGCATGAAGGATGTAGAAAAACTCTGGCTAACGCTTATTAAGTTATTATTAACCTTTTACAATGTAAAATAGAATTACATTACTAAAAATGAACAAAGTCATGCCTGTGCTTGGATTTGAAATATTCAAATATGTTGATATAATATTTTCATGAGTAATCAGACATGAAAATAAACAGAAGAGAGCAGCTAAAAGAAATCACGTTACTGACCTCAAACTTATTGAGAATGAGGCTTAGTTTCTTGTAGTCACAGGTGTTTATTGGTATTATTCCATCTTGAGGAATTTCTTCAAGATCAAAAAAGAAAAAACATGTTTAATATTTTATTTTGTAGCCCTTCTCCGTACACTCCAAGTTGCAATTTATAAAAGCTGGAGCAGGTTCTAGTAACTCTCTCGTTGTTTGATTGTTTTAAGACTTTAGTTACAATTTCTAATTTATATTAATTGAATTGGTTATTTGACGTATCAAGATTCTGATGTGCCGTCTATTTTCTTTGAAATGTCAAAATATGTTCTATAACAAGAATTTGAAACTTCAGGTTATAATTTTGAGTCATAATCTTCAATATTCTTTTCAGTGCATTGTGAACCCAAAGGTCAATTTTTTGTTTCTCAGTACTACATATTTACTGAGTGGCATAAGCGTGGTGCTGTTTCTTGGCTGGTCAGGAGGTTCTGCCTTCCTAAGTGACTCTGTTGACAATGTGGGAGAATATGAATTATTCTGCAAGGATCAGGTAGATATAGTAGATCATGGTTATGCTGATTATTAGGACAATAGTGACCATTGGAGGCGAGACTTACATTTCGAAGGCTTTTCTTTACGGGAGAGCAGCAAGCATATAAGAGAAAACATTGATATCCTTGGTGCGTCATACTTTGCAGAATCTGTCTTTTTCTGTCCATCTTCCAGTCGCTGAATTAAGTTATTCGCTTCTGTTAATATTCTGATTTAAACAGTCTTCAATGTACATTTCAACTTTTATTTTTTTCAAATTTTTAGTAACCCAAAAAGCTTTGAAGCTTCACGGCTTATGCTGTCAAAGTTAATTCAGATTTATATTCACATAGCACAAAGAGCTTGAATGCTGAGAAATTCATAGTCTGTATGGATTGGATGTATTTAGTTACTTCTTTAGGTACTTGGTTACTAATTG
The DNA here is from genome assembly GCA_963692815.1 of Nyctanthes arbor-tristis. NCBI lineage: Eukaryota > Viridiplantae > Streptophyta > Magnoliopsida > Lamiales > Oleaceae > Nyctanthes > Nyctanthes arbor-tristis. The sequence continues at coordinate 8,853 of CAVNYN010111428.1, forward strand.
GCATATGGTTGAGCAGCCACAAAATGTGGAAATCAGATGAAGTTTAATTTTCTTCAAATTTCTAGTCTTTGACTGGAAATGATGAAGAAAGAGAGGCCTTTCATCATTGTGGTTAAGAAAGAATTTGTTTTAACCTTATTTTCTCCTCCCTATAGTGATTAAAAACAATCTCTCTAACAATTTCTAGCCACTTTACAAAAAACTCTGTTTCTGGTGAGTGTATTTTCTGCTGCACTATTTTAAACCTCATCGGCATTATTTCTTCTGGATTATGCACTCTTTCATGTCCAGTTATTCTTTTTCTTTTGATCTGGGTTTAAATTTGTGTATGGCATTTAACCCCTGGTGTCAACTTATTCTCATGGAAAGTACTGCATTCTGAACTAAAATTGTTGCAGCCTAGCTACTATGACATCGATGCTTATAAAATTTTATTTGCTTTTGCTTCTCTGATCATCAGACCTGGATTCACCTTGTACCAAGCACCACGTATCAGATTATCTTCACGACTTTAAATGTTCAGATGGGAGATGGTATGCAATTTAGCCGAGTCTTTTTTTCTTTTTTTTTTTTCTTTTTTCCCCCCATGTCTAATTATGACTTTCTCATTTGATGGCAGGTATTCTACAATTGGGAGAGAACATAATGACGAAGATGCTAACAACCAACCAGCGGGGGCATGCTTTATTAGAGAACATGGAAGAGAGAGATTGAGGTTTCACATTCTTGGCCACCTTGCTCATCATCTTACAATTCTCTTTCAATCTGTCATGCAAACCAATTTGATTCCTTTTGACTCCTTAATTAACTCCTTGACAGCGAAGAATCATGCTCCTCCAGTGCAGGTTACTTCCAGTAATTCCTGTATGATTTGGTTGAAATATTTGATTCATATGAAAATAAATAAACATTATCACTTTTTCTGGCTTTCAGTCAGGGGTGATGAGTTCAAGAGATCACCAAGGAGAAAACACGAAGTTCAAGGCATATTCGGTTGGACGCAGCAGAAGAACAAATGCTACGAGAAGAATATACATGGCAAGGAAAAACATCATGATAATGTAAGCAATCTCCGGCAAAGGGAGAATATAAACAGACTAGGAAAGTTCGCGATGATGTCAGAGGCAAGTCCAAAACCGGGTTGCTTCGAAACAACTTTTGCAAGCAGTTCCTTCTGCCAAACTTCAGGAATGAGACAACGTGCGTCGTCAGGTCCCTGTGCTTGGAGCATAGATGTCCATGATGCAACATCAGATCCCCTTTTAATTATCGATTCTAATTCACCTGTTAAGCGATATACCAAGATGCCTAGTGAACTTTCACCTATATCAGGAAAAATGTACTTCTGTCATCCTAGTCATGGATACCCACACAAGAACCCAATTTCCCAAAACATTGAGTTCATGTCCACTATCTCAAATACATCTCGAGAATCCAAGCGAAATAAAGTTCTGGATTCACTGCATACTCTCAACCGTCTAGGACTAGACAAGGAGAGCTTGAGCAGAGATGGAGAAAATAATTTTGATGTTCCATCTGTTGTCGAGGGCAACATTGAGCTGAAAATGGACGCTTCTGATGGCAGTAAGGGCTTGTTCTCGAAAATGGGAAGTCCATCCATATCTCTAAATAGGACCTCTGAACCAAAAGAGAGTATGAAGGGGGTAAATTCGACTAACCTTGCAGAAGACACGTCATCATCCGTCGAAATGCCAAGAACTTCTGGAGGCATTCGGCTGTGTGTGGTCAACAATTTGTTTTGTTTTTTACTTCCTGTTCCTTCTCTATTGCTGTGGAAAAGAAAACCGATTCTTACGGTGTTTTCATTCTTGCCAGGTGCCAAGGTGATAATCGCATTTTACTTCCATTGAAAACTGAATCTCAAGGTAGTAAATTGTTACTTTATCTGACATGCTTTAATTGCATTGAACATCTTTAAATAACCGCGTGGATTGTCTGTTAATGACGCTTCTCTGGTCTTTTTTTTTTTTACAACTCCAGAGTTAGAAGAAGTTTGTCGGCCTAAAGAAATGAAGATGGGGAGCATTTGACAAAGTAGTAGCGGGGATTCATCTTGCAGATGATGATGCCTTTTGTAGCCTGTGTACTTTCACTTCCTTCCTTGCAGGCACTGACAGAAGTATATGACACAAAACTGGAAGAAGGTATGCTAATCACACTCACATCCATAGATGGAGAGGATTTTTCCCCTTGATGCTTCTACTGGACACGGAATAAATCATATTACTTTGGGTGATGAAATCATTCTTTGCTTTTTAACTCACTGTAGAAGTTCTGGATTTGAAGATCATCAGGCAAAGATGCTTAATATAATGATACGTCAAAATAAAAAGAAACTGGAGTTCCTAATCTTGCTTCCTGTTCTGTTTTACTGTTTTCTGTTTTTGCTCTCTCTCACTTCTTTCTTTGTAGGGCTGGGTAGGAAGGAATCTGGATATTAAAGGTTAAAATGAAAGACAGACAGATGAGTATGCATTTTAACCATTTCATTTGATATCTAGAAAGTCTGAAATGAGTAGAAAATGTTTCTGGCTTCTTTTCACTTTCTTCTCCAACAATCTTTTAGCTAATTTTCATGCATGTTTATTCAGGAAACCTGCTGCATTAACATACAAAAGCTATTTCATTGCTTCTTGTCTAAATTGATTGCCTGTTCTCGAGTTGGGCTGAGCTTCTTTATCCCATTCACTGGCCAATTACTTAGTCCCAATAGGATAGTGTACCCACAGTTATTGGATTTGATGATATTTTTGCCATTCCACTTTAGCATATAGACAGAAAGAGAGAAAGACTGATAATTTTATAACACCCGTATGGGTGCCGTTATGGCCCAATGCCTCATGTGGCATATACACGCTACATATATCCACGTGATATTATTCATACATCTATGAGATATTAGGTGTTATAAATAACACTTGTATAGTTAGAAATTTTTTGAGAAAGACAATGAAATCCATAATCAATGTGCTTATAACATAAACAAGATCACAACTAGGCTCAAAGATTGACATTTAAAATCAAGAAGTTATTTGCATTTGCTTCAGTTTTTTGTTTTTATTTTTTCACAAAAGGTATGTCTAAATTTTGTGGGCATGTCGGTTTACGCAATTCACATAGCAAAATATAAAGCATCTTCCTCTACCACTTGTGAGTTGTGTTCATATTATTATTATTGAAAATCATATATTATTTTTATAGGTAAATGATTATAGGTTTACCCCTTAACTCTTATCGACAAAAATATAATTTTTTCCTTTTTCTTTTTCTATTGTGGTTGATGATACAAAAATTTGTATTAATTATTAAATAAGCAATAACAAAGGGTTGAATTATGCATATAAATTTTAAATGTTCTATTATTCAAAGGTTAACGAGGTCTGCACTATAAAATCTTGTAAAAATAAAAATATATTAGTGTGTATGTTCTGGCATTCTTCAAGACCTACTAAGTTAAATATAGTGGTCAACTAAGTATGAATTTCCAACCACACCGTTACGGTCCATTTAGCCATTTTGGATTAAAAAGATATTAAAAAGGATCACAAGATTTATAACATCATTTTTTTTTCTTTCATAATCATTTGAATTATATCGGTACAACTAATCATCATTCAGTAAACAATTAAATAACTTAACCAACATAGAGTTGGTCAAACCCACACAAATTCATACGCTTGATGAAACTATATTATTATTATTATTTTGAGGGAATGGTGTGTGGTTTGAATTGGTACCTCTTGAAATTTCAGTATCTAATTATTACGTCACAATTTGAACTACATTGTTATTATTATTATTTAGTCTTTCCATTTTTCCCCTCTCTCTTTCCACCTTGTTATCTCTCTTCACTTGCATTTCTCTCCCTTTATTTATTTACAACATTTAAATGGTCAGCGTGTAAAATGATAGTAGTCATTTAAGCAATTGAGGGTGTTACATTAATTCATTAATTATATAGTAGAATTTTTTTGGCACTCATAATGAGTGTCATTATAACACTCGCTGTCTCACATAAGTGTATATATGCATGTGATGTGTATTTATATGGGATAGTTATGTGCATACAAGCACTTATTATACCACGTGAGTGAATGACGGAGCTAGGATTCCAAATCACTGGGGTAAACTTAAGCATTAAACAATAACATTATTAGTGACTTTATTATCAATTTTCATGAACAAAATTTTCCAACTTACACAATCAAGCTATCGTGCAGGAAACATTTTTTTGGTAATATTAGTGGTCTATAAGTGTGTACACATATCATGTACATTAAGCATGCCTATTGCAAGTGGATTTCTAACAAAATTTGTTCAATGATTTCACCAAGTTTTGTAAATGATATCACTATATTCTAGATTAAATTGCAATATTTAACAGAAGTTCACCTGATTATTTAACAATGGTTTCATAAAAACTCAGGGTTTTCCCTCTTCTTTCTTTCCTTCTCCTTTTATCCATTTTTATTTATGTATTTTCAATTTTAAAATTTTGGAGTAAAACTTAGAAGTAGCAAAAATACTCAGTTTAAATGGAAAATGAATGGACTTTTAATACAATAATCATGTAATAACAACATATTCGTAAATTTATGGTTGTTTACTAATATAAGTTACGAAGATGACTTTAATAGACTGAAAATGATGTATGCAACGCCGCTTGACTAGCTAGCATGCGCATACCTTTAAATATAGCCTTACTTTCACGTGTTATTAGTATCGCTTTGTGATCGTCGGTGGTTAGAATTTCAATATAAATGCAATAAATAAATTACATTACATACTATTTTGTATACATCATGCATGTTAGGATATCTTAAATTCTAAAATAAATAAGTAAACCTATAGATTTGTAAACAATAAGAAAGACACGTTAACAATAAAAAACGTACAGACAACACTATATTTTCTTAATAGATGGATAGGCTTGCTAATGAGCCAATTTTGTTGACACACTTACTTTCAAAAGCATCTACAAGGCTTATAAATGTTACGAACATTTGTTAAATTCGTTGGTGTTGTCTATTAAACAAAGTTATTTAGAAAAATGTAGTTGAAATAAATATAAATTTCTCTTAATTGAACTTGTAAAGAACATTGTAAACACATCAAGGTTACATATATGGCATTGCTTCATTAATAATATTGGTTTTGTATACATATACTTCAGCATTATATTCATGCTTTCACTTGTGTTATTTAAATGGTCTTTACTCTTTAGTGTATATATTATAAGGTTATTACACGAGTCATTAAACTATTATAGAGACCATTCAAAGAATTCCATTTTAAGGTTTAAGTTCATTAAACAAGCTTATTGGGAGGGGCTAAAGTTAAAATTAAAATTTGGTAGAAGCTCCTTTTCCTCTCTTTTTCTTTTCTTTCAGGTTAGAAGGCAACTAGGACTAGGGTATTACCGCACATTGACTTTCATCGAATCATGGGAATCTACGAAACATTCGGGTCGGGTCCTCGTATCAGTGTCCTTATAAGAGGGCCTTAAGTCCTTAACCCTCAATTTAGAGATACATGAGATGTAAGCATATACGACCTTGCGCTGTTTTCTTCAAGTGTCGTGCATGCATTTTGTGCACTTGTTTCATTTGCATGCACTCACGCTTTCTCTCTCTATCCTTCTTCCCCTTCCCTCTTTCCTCACTCTAAACCAATAAATACACTTACCTGTATCATCCTGTCTATTATTATGTGTAAATTAATTCAATTTTAGACTGTACCCAAGAGGCAAAAACAGAGGCAACATCAGGGCGACCAACCACCAATCGCCGCCAGTTGTGTGTGTGTGTGTCTTTTATTTTATTTTTATTTTTTAATTTTTTTACTTTCTTATGTATTCTGAGGTATGAAGTCTATGCTATGTGTAATTGGAGAAATGGGTTTTTGCTTCTGCTATAGACGTTGACGCTGTATTTTTTGTTTGATTTTAATGAAGTGAGTTTGTGTAGAAATGGGTTTGTGTTAATCGATTTGGATTTTTGAGTTGTTTACTTAAAAAAAAGAAAAATCTATTTTTGGGAAATCTTGATCTGGGTCAACCAGATTTTCTTGATTTGGTTTTAGGGTTTTGATTTTGGTGTTTTGGATTGGCAATTTGTAGGGTTTTTGAGTGAAGAATTGAATTTGGTAACAATGGGGTCAAAGATTTGCATGAATGAGGTCTGCCGTGCAACGACGTCGTCTGAATGGAAGAAAGGTTGGGCCTTGAAATCAGGTGGATTTGCCACACTTTGTTACAATTGCGGGTAATTTTCTTAATTCCAATTTTATCCCCCTCCAATTCAAGATTTATACTTCCTCATTTGTGAAAGAATTTTGAGGGGAAGTGTGAGGACGTGCAATTTCTAACTAATACACCTGCCTAATAACAATTTCCAAGTTTCCATCTAATAGAAAGGATCAACGGATTAACTAATACACCTGCCTAATAACAATTTCAAAATTGGAAAACATGCAAGTAAAAAGCTCATTACTTTGGTTTTGCATAATTAGTTTAAAAATTAAATTCCTAAAATTTTTCTATTTCTAATTTTTCAACAAAGTTTTAAACTTTAAACCTCGTCTTCTGATTTACCTTGGAGACATGGTCAATGGCATTGAAATTTTTTATTTATTTTATTTTATTTTATTTTATTATTATTATTTTTTGAGGGGATTTAGCACCAGGCATGATGTTTTTAAGTGTAATTAGTTTTAATAATTTTGTCCATTGATGAACTCGAGTTTTCATAAATTTGTTCTTAAATTTGTGTGTGTTTGTTTGAGTGGCTTCATGAGTTATAGGCATTAATTAATGATAATGTGAATGTAGTTAGGCTGCTTATTGCTAGAAATTAGTGTAAATTATTATATATCTAATCACCTAACAGCTCGAAATCAAAATTTATCAAATTCTTTTTCCCAATAAATCGATTGGCTGACAACTTGCAACTTCCTTTAAATATTTTGTATATGTTCTGTTTATTCCTTGCTTGGCACCTGATCTGGTCTGGATTCTAGATTGGCTTATGAGAATTCAGTTTACTGCGAAACATTCCATCAAGAAGAATCTGGTTGGAGGCAATGCGCCATGTGTCGGAAGGTAATAATAATTCGAACTTATTGTTTATGATACATCTTTCAATTTTATAACACTATTGAGTTTGACATGGCAGCGTCTCCACTGCGGATGCATTGCTTCTAGATATTTACATGAGTACCTGGATTTTGGAGGCGTGGGGTGTATAAACTGTGCTAAAAATTCAGAAATTCATTCTATGAGACTAATGCAGGTAATTTATCATTTGAATTGGCATTTTGCAAGAATTATCTTCCAATGATGCTATACAAGTTAGAGGCTACTGTTTTTCTGCACCATGCCTTGTATGGCTACACCTTAAAAAATCGTCAACTTATTATCCGGAGGGGAAAAAAGGTAATATTTCCTGCTTGTACTCCAACAAGAAAAAAAGATAAAGAGAGTAATTAACTTTTGGAAAACTTCCAAACATGTTTGGAAAAGAGTTAATCAACGGTGACTTTTAAGCTTAGTAAAAAATGCTGTAGATTATATTGTAAAGTTTACTGGACTTGAATCTTGTTTCTGTGTTCGACATATGTTTTTGTCATTCTTTACTTGTTTGTCATGCATTTTGAATTTTAATTTTAGTTTTGAGCAAATTGGTTCTTAGATACTTCTAAAATGTTCCTGCAGATCCATAATGATGACATTCCTAATCCCACATTTGTATCAAATGGTACTGGAGCTGTGCATCCAATGGTGGTTGAAAATCATATTGATGGTGATAGTTTTAGCTTTGAGAGGCTCCTGCAGTTGGCTAAAACTACTGGTGCCAGTAAAATTGGACAACTCTCTCAATCTCATCAAGATGGTGTAAATGCACCTACTCCCATATCCAATAGTACATGCTTAGGGAATCTCTCCCAAAAGTCAACTATCTCATCTTCATTTATGAGAACAGACAATGGGAGACCCAAACATGGTGCTAAGGAGTTTTACGAACCCCTTAATCAGCCTTCTTTAAGTTTCTCTTTGAGCCCTTCTTTAGTTAACTCAAAACCCATGCCGCATTTTCCTGGTGGAATTGTTGAAGGAAGTGAATTGAACCAACGGGGGCCAAGGGCAAGGGATGTTTTGCCAAAGCCCCCAAAACCTAGTCCTCCATCGGGCCCTGAGACAAAAAAGGGAAATGTTTCCCAGACACGTGTTGCAAGGCCTCCAGCCGAAGGGCGGGGCCGCAATCAGTTACTTCCTAGATACTGGCCAAAGATCACAGACCAAGAACTGAAGCAATTATCTGGAGAGTATCCAAAGTTCATTTATGTAGTCTCGCAATGCTTATATTAAATTGACAATTGTCCTATTGTGATTGATTATGGTGATGATTTGCCTGCTTTAAATATTGCTTAATTTAGGGTAAATTGCATGCTTCACTCTGAATCTATTATCTCAATAGCATGTTGGTCCTTAATGTCTAACGAGGAGCCAGTTGATCTCAACCATTCATTAGAGTTGGACGGTCAGTCCCTAGCGACAAGGCGTAGGAATCTCTTGCTAAGTTTTTACATTACGCCATAGGATTTAACAAATACTGAGAGCGTCTCCACATTGAGGACTGATTGTGCAACCATGATGAATGAAGGGGAACTATTCCAGTACAAAGGTTGCAGTTTACTTGCTAGTGGGAATAGGTTGATGGTCCATATTGCAATTATCCTGTTATTTTATATCTGGTATGTGATTTAACTTTCCTTACTAGTATCTAGTGTATGCCTTAACTGTCATTTCCAGTTTGAAATCAACTATTGTACCATTGTTCGAGAAGGTTCTCAGTGCCAGTGATGCAGGTAGAATTGGTCGTCTGGTCCTCCCCAAAGCATGTGCTGAAGTGAGCATCCTTTCTTTTATTTTGGACTACATTCCTAACAAGCATCATATTATTTCAAACAATGGGTTGATATTTCTCTTTTTTGTTTTGCACACACCTAAATTTCTGTTATGCAGGCATATTTCCCTTCTATTAATCAATCAGAAGGTATTCCAATTAGGATTCAGGACATAAAGGGAAAAGAGTGGACGTTTCAATTCAGATTTTGGCCCAATAATAACAGTCGGATGTATGTCTTGGAGGGTGTAACCCCTTGCATCCAGAATATGCAAGTACAAGCTGGTGATATAGGTATGCCCTTTTGGATGGGGACATTGTTGGAATTTTAAACTCTTCATCTATTATACTGTGGCACATTGTCATTCTTTCTCTTGGCAATCATTGTTTCATAAGAACAAGTCACCTTTTCTAGTGAATTTTCTTCCTATGCTTATGCTTATGTGTGGGCATGCCCATTTACTTCTTCTACCCCTTGTGTCAGTATTACAGCATACCTGTAACAATGTCAAACAAAATTTTCCAAAATATTCTGAGACATTTTTGCAGTTTTTATGTAAATTAAGAGTGAAATCTAATTTTTTACCACCCACTATTTTGGTTGCTTGACAGTTATTGATCTTCCATGTTGAAATTAGATCCTTTACTGCCTCTAGTACTTATAGTGATATTTATGATGATATTTATAATGTTTTCAGTTGTCTCTTTGGGATACTTTTGGTCTTCTTGTGATTTATTTCTTTGGTGCAGTGACGTTTAGTCGGATAGATCCCGGGGGTCAACTTGTCGTAGGATGTCGAAAGGCTACAGACAATGTTGATGCGCAGGTCAGACTTCTTTAGCATACGTCTGCTTCTTTAATTTGGTATCATCTTCCTATTTGGTTAACATTCAAACATTCAGGATGCCCAAATGATGCCTACACTTCCAAATGATGATTCTCCTGGAGAAACATCGCTTTATGGTCCTACAGACAATGTGCTTTCAGTAAGTCGTCATCATCATTTCAAAATTTTTTTTTCCCGTTACCCTTTTTTTAATAAAACATTTTTGTTAATCGAGATACTTGGTTTGTGAATATTGGGAAGAACGGAGCCAAAACAAGTGATGATTCCATGCAACAGCATAAACCTGTGTCAGAGAAAAAGAAAACCCGAAACATGAAAAACAAGAGGCTTCTCATGTACAGCGAGGATGCTATGGAGTTGAGAATAACGTGGGAAGAAGCACAAGAGTTGCTTCGTCCCGCTCCAACCATCCAACCCACAATTGTCATGATCGAGGACCATGCATTTGAAGAATATGATGTAAATGATTTCCCCCCCTTCAAAATTTTCTCTTCATTAGAGGACCATATTGTTAACATGCTTCTTTACTTTTAATATAAAGTTTGGCTAAGATGAAAAGCACTGATAGTATTTTCCTGGCAAGTAAGTGCAGATTTTATAAAAAAAGAAACAAGTTTTGCAATTAAAGTTACCTATCTTCTTTTAAGCTCAGCCGGACATGCTGTTAATGCTACTCTTAGGCTATAGTCAGCCATCAATTTCTCCTACAACATAAGCTTTATTTTCCTTTACGTATTAATTCAGCCATCGATTTCACATCTGGCATAACCTTACGTATTTATTTACATGTTAATTCTGTTCTGCCATGTAGGAACCTCCGGTTTTTGGAAAGAGGACAATTTTTACATCTCAACCTACTGGGTAAGAGATTAACTTCATTTCTTTTTAAAATTTATTTCTAATATTTTAGGGAAGGAATTCAAATATAACTACGTTATTCTCTTGTTAAACCCGGTGCTAAGATTATCCTCCATGAACATGACTCTGGAAAAATAAAGAAAGGATGAGAAAATGAAAGCAAGCATTTACCGAGTTTTTGATTATAAGAATTGCACTTAAATCTTGCTCTAATCAAAACTGTTAGATTTTTCTGTTATACTTCTATAATGTATTTGATGTAAATTATATGTGTATTCCAGCTAGATAAAATGTTGAATATGCTTATCAGGGAGCAGGAACAATTGGCTCAATGTGACAGTTGCTTGAAATGGCGAAGGTTGCCTGTGCATGTTCTTCTTCCTGCAAAGTGGACATGTTCAGAGAATATATGGGACTCGAATAGGTTCTTAACTTTCAATTTATTTTGGAATTTATTTTTGAAAGTAAATAATGTAGTAATGAAGATTTTGCTAACTAATTCCATACTAGCAATATACTTTGCTGCCATTATAACGGGTAATATTGATGTGATTGAACTAGAAATTTAGGGTTAAGTTTCAACCCTCTGCGTTGATGTTTTGCTGAGCTTAACTAAAGCAGTTATGTAATGATTCTGATCTTGTCTCCAGGTGTTCATGTTCTGTTCCAGAGGACATAAATGGAAGTGACCCAGGCGCTTTCTCTAGAGTTAACAAGGGTATTAACTAAGTCCAGCTAATTTTTGTGTGCTTATGTCTGTGGGCTTGCGTCGTGTATTTGCATGTTTTATGTATGTCAAGGAAACACATGGTGACGTGGAATGATATTTGTTATGAATTAAGTCTAACTTTTTAGCTGCTCTTACATTATTGTTTTGGGAGTTCACAAGTTCTGGTCCTAGGTCAATGGATGTCAATATGCCTTCATATTATTATATCTAGTTCTCCGTAGCATGTTACGCACGAGGGCTTCTTGGCGAAACCTATCAATTTATGTAGCATTGCTTGAATTGCTTGGATTTCTGCTTTCTCAGATTCTAAGAGGAGACGGAGTGCTGATATTAAGCCGCCCAAAGATGGAGAACCTTCCGGGTTGGATGCATTGGCAACTGTTGCTGTTTTGGGAGACAACATGGATGACTTGGCAGAGTCTTTAGTTGCAGCCACTACAAAACATCCTAGACATCGCCCGGGCTGCACTTGCATTGTCTGCATTCAGCCTCCAAGCGGAAAAGGTAAGCACGAGCCCACATGCGAGTGCAATGTCTGCTCGACTGTTAAACGCCGTTTCAAGACCCTTATGTTGCGTAAGAAACAACGGCAATCAGAACATGAAGCAGAGCTTGCCGTAGGGAAGCAGGAGCCAAAGCTCAACATTAAACCCGGGAATGACGATGACATTGCTGGGCACGCGTTGCTGGAGATGAATTTTCCAGAAAATGAAAGAAACCAGTACAGAAGCTCAATGGAACTGGATGAGGATGGCAAGGAACAATTGGACTTGAACAGCCATCCTGTCCGTGGAAATGACCTAGTCGAGGCAGTTGGAATCACCTCAGCATCCCAGATCAAAGATGCTGACATGTCTCTTGAGGTGGGTTTACAGAAAAATGAAATACCGGCTTTACAGAGAAACGACACTCCAAGCTTGGAAGCAGGTTTACCCTCCCAAACAGCAAGTCAGAGTGAACATATTGCAGATGAAGGGAGTATCTCGCCGGGAGATGTCAAGCAGGAGAACAAGGTTGAAGATGATGAATCTGGGACTGGCTTGAACTGATATAAAGCTATGTGTATTGTTGTATTTGTTAAACTGCAGAATGGTCTTGCTAAGTTATAAATGCATCTGAACCACAGTTGTTTTTTCTAGGTTATATTTTTGCAACGGCTTAACGTGTATACCTTTAACAGTAGGTGAAGTTGGTTTTGTTTCTTTTCCAGCTATGTATATATTTATTTTATTGGTAGTCTGGATTTGTTTCTAACTGGGAACTAATTACTATCCCGATGTGATTTCTTTTGTTGAAGGAAAAACTGCGTGCAAGACGTTTTGTGATGGCCCGACACATAAGAACCAATTTCGTCGTCCAGCCTTGCCAGTCGTCCTTTTCTTAGGGACACCAGACACCCGACAAGGCATGACATGTTATTGTTGGTTCTTAAGTGCGGTTAGGGACTCTTACCATTACATCTCGGTACTAACCAAAACATCATTTATTTCTTTTCCACTTTCTAGTCTTTAATGCAAAAAGGAAAATATCAGATCAGCATATGAGTAAATATACCTTCTAAAGGTTACACTTAAACAAAGCTGCATCATCTTTGAATCCAAAATGGTATGGCCGACGATTTAGGAGTGAAAAACGGAGTCCCCTTACCAGTACTGAGCTCAATCAGATCACCCCATGTCTGATTACAAGACCATAACAAATTCTTATGCAATTATTATTTGGCATTTGCAGAATGTTCAAACAATGGCTGCCTGCAAGTTGGACATGAAGACTGTAAAACTAACCATTTGTCTATACATTTTACATGGAAACCATGACTGCATTTTGGCAATATCCTCACATTCTCTCCCTCCTTGAATTCTCCAATGCAAATTGGACAGTCTGTTGCAGGAATTTGCAGTGACAACTTGTAAACAACAATCGGAATCCGCCCTAAAATTTCTTTTTTGAGACCTGTTGTTGCAGCAGCAGTGGCGGCCTCTTCTGCTGTCTCAAAGCCAAATCTTCGACTGCATCGCATGATGCAACGTACAATTGAGTTTAGCCCAAGTGCACATATTAATGCACAGATCAAGGCAGCTAATATTATCACCATATTGCCATCAAAATTTGCATCTGATCCGTTATAAGCATTGCTTGTAGCGCTGCTGTTTCCTGATGTAATACTGACATCTGGGTCGAGAAGGCGGCGAAAAATGGTGCTTCTTTGCCTCGCCATGACCTTTCATATACTTTCATGAACCCAAATGTTGAATTAGACAACAGTTTAACAGAATCAAGAAAGAAACGAAACATAACACCAATTTCTTTTCTAGCTTACCTTTCAATAACCACACGTTCTAAAACCGTATATCGAACACACACACCGAGATCGTTGTTACTAGCCTACTACCTTGCAAATCAAGAAGATGGTTCTGTTCTGATAAAGCCTCTAATCTAAACAGATGACTTAAGTGCAACAGTAGAAATGTAGCATTTAAGGCAAACAAGAATGTGTTGGAAGGATTCCAACAGCGGAAAAACGGACAGCAAACGATCCCAATTGGTCATTAGGATAAGGGAAAATTGAATAAAGGGTCTTCTTTTATTGGGTTTTGGGACCAAAAATCTTGATCTGAACTGGTCCTGTATGGCATATTTCAAGCTCTAAAGGGAGGGTTCCCTTTACCTGAAACCAGCAAATGTTGGAGGTCCCCAGGTAAAGAAAATTCCCCTCATATTCTTGAGGATATTTATTCAATGTTTAAAGAGAAGTTGTAGTAATCTGGTAGATGAAGGTGACACAGGAAATGGGGAATTGTATAAAGAAACTGACAGATAAGATATTTTATCTAAGTTGGAAGGTGTAGTGAGATTTTTTTAGTTTGGTGAGATTTGAGCCTCTCCATAATTAAAGGGTGGCTTGGCTATATATGCAAAGATTTTCAAGAAAGGTAAAATGGCAGGTACTGAAAAACGATAATAAAATGATTTTACAAGTTGCTTAATTTATTTCTCTTACTTTACATTGTTGCTACTGACAGAACCCTTCACCCAATCATCATATTTTTTTTTCAAACTGGGTCTTCGGTCTTTATTCATTGCAAATCATGAATGGAAAATTCTATTTGCTAAAAACCTTTTACAAAAAAGGGGTGAGATTTCATCATATTATTGCGTAGTTGAAGAAAACGTAGTTTAAAAATAGTGAAACCCCACCCTATAAGGCACTTCGTAAAATTTTTATTTTAGACAGTGAATGGGATATTTTTCTTCTCTTAAAGCAAAATACGCATTGCATTTATGATTTACCTGATCAACTCATCCTTTTTAACTCCGTACCATGGCTGAGATCAAACTCCGTTTTGTCTTCTGTTGTGTTGGGAACACGTTGTGATTGTGTGGGTGAAAATTAAGCATGTTCAGTAACAAACGTTTTCTTATGAAAAATTACTGACAAAAATCGAACATATGTCGGTAAGTCAAAGTAAAACTCCGATCTTGACACCAGTTCATCTTCAGCTGCAATTATCGATGGGTAATGATGTCATCAATTGCTTCAATTACTGATACAGAGAACTCCATTCTTTTCATAGCGTACAACATTATAAAATACATAATATTTCTTTCCAACAGGTTTATGAAATAAGCTATGCAGTCAATAAACTACACATGAGCAGCCACTATATTTTTACAAAAATACCCAACAGTCAATCTATGTACTGA
The DNA here is from genome assembly GCA_963692815.1 of Nyctanthes arbor-tristis. Lineage (NCBI taxonomy): Eukaryota > Viridiplantae > Streptophyta > Magnoliopsida > Lamiales > Oleaceae > Nyctanthes > Nyctanthes arbor-tristis. The sequence goes on from CAVNYN010111428.1 coordinate 23,918, forward strand.
TCAACTTCAACACAGCTTGCATAATCAGGGCAAACTGAAAGAACGATTGATTCTTGATGTTACTTCTCCTTAAACAACCTGGTGCTACTGTTATATCAGAGACTGCCATTCTTGAACTGAGATCAACTTGAATCTAACTTGCATTAATTTCTCACAAAATCTACTGAGCACATCAACTGCTAATAGATCCTCAGCAAGGATACCCTTAGTAAGTTCGATCTCTGTCCCTCAGGAACCAGTAGAACAGTTCCATGCTTTAGAAAAAAAGGACTGTACAGAGATCATCACTACACATGAAAAGATTTTCAGAAGTTCTCAATAGCGACTCATGTTTCTCCACTTGTCCTTCAAATCTACCTGAAAGAAGTGCACATTATTAGCTTATAGAAATGAAAGAAAATGAATTAATTATGAAGTGTGAGACAGAAGGCTATTTACATCAGTTCTTCCGGCTTGAAATTTGTCACTGTAGGCAGATAGGATGCTTTTCCAACTTCCATGTCCAAACCTTAAAGCACACAAAGTAGCAAATTCAGTGAAAACTTTCTGAACTTTACTCACCGCAAGATAAAATGCATTAACACAAAATGGAAGAGTTGATAAAAAGAAAACATTGGATGTCACAAAAAGAAAACATTGGATGTCAAATATGTTGACAAAAAGCCAACCCCTCCCCCCCACAGGAAAAGACGAAGATAATACGAAAATAAACAAAGGAGCAGGAGAAAAAGGTCAAACGACAGGGAAAGAAAAGAACTACTGATTATGATGACTGGTAATGGAGCCACTAGATTGAGGAGTTACATTAGGCTGCCTAACGCAAATTTTATATTCTTTTGAAGTAAACAGAAAAAAAATGCCATCAAATATGCTTATCCAATGAAAGAACTGCTTCAACCAAAGGGAAGCTCCCATAGAAAACATTTAAACAAATGGGTTAAAGATAAATCGTAGCATTTCTACCTTTTGAGGCACTTAAGTTGAATGCTGGTAAAATTGAGGAAGTTGTCCAATTGGTACCAGCAGTTAAGTTCCTCATATGCAAAGGTATTTGGTCCGAGCGGGGTTGTGAACTAAATCCCCGAAGAGTCTGACCCCCAAGAAGATAGTACACATAAGTAATGATATATGTGAATAGCCTCAAAGGCAAACAAATGACAACAGTCATGATGGGAAAACTACATGCGTTTACAGGTTAAATATAAAATAAGAACCTACATGAAAGGACTTTGGCTATTCCTCAACTTATAAGAACTCCGCATCCCAAAAGAAACAAACGCCGTTTTGTAAATTAATAAGAATCATGAACAAACAATACGTACTTCTCTACTCCTTCCCTTAGAGCTTTTTCTTCAATTTCACTCCATTTGCCAACCCTTCTCCTCTTAATCACTTGCTTGTTTTCATATTTCTTCAAAGGAGATATAAGCCTTCTCTTTGGACTAGGTAATTTAGCCCTACGCCCACGATCCGCTGACTCATCTGACGAATTCTCAATTGAGTCATCCCACTGCAAACAAACTCAATAGTCACAATCCATCACTGAAATAAAAATCAAATTAGTTGACATTCTATCATCCTTCCAACTTTTATACAAAACCATTAAGCTTTTGCGGAAGTGTGGCCCAACGGTTATGCAAGGTTGTTGCACAAAACCTCAAAACGTAATAGTAACTGTAATAGGCGGAGAGATGCTCCTGAAAATATATTAGTCCATTTGGATGTTAACACAATTCTCATCCGTGTAAAAAAAAAAAAGAGAAAAAGGGTACAACTCTTTCTCCCTCCTTACACTAGATCGCGAGCCTCTTCAACTTTTATGGTATGACAAAGCAAAATAGGTATATAATGCAAGGAATGGACTTCAAACCTCATAAGTATGTGCAGTATTGTTTCTTTCCATTATGCTTGGTCTGGGTCTATCACTTTGATTTTCTCCGTTAGATTGATTAATTCCAGCACCATTGGCAGCAGGAATGGAGTTGTGTTGATTCTCGTGAATTGCCTCCTGACTTGTTCTTCTATTTGCTTTGACTTCTACAGCACATAGTAGCGCATCGGGAAGGGGATCCTTCACATCTGCTTTAAGATCCAAACGACTTGACTCAAGTGCTTGCTGTACTCTATTAACTTCCGGGGTAGGTGGCAAATTATATTCACTAAGTAATGGTTGGATCGCCAAACATTCAGAATCAGCAATCTCAGCTCCTCTACATATTCCGGATGACTGCCTTACTGATGCATCCTTTTGCACTTCTACAAGATAAAAAGGATCACCTAATCATGGGGAGTACCTCATAAAACTGAAATAAGCCCAATCAGAGAACAACTAAGGTGCACCAAATATATAGCCTTTTGAGCACGACCACAATATTCTGAATCTAATAAAGAGATGTAAGTACCATATTGTTCAATGATGTTGGAACTTTCTCAATTAAGTAACCACAAGATTACCTCTTTGATTGCCCTTAACAGCCATATCGCCCTCAGCGCTATGCAAAATCGAATCTTTGGAAACAATCCCATTGGCATCCCCCAATCCGAGAACCTCTTTCCTTGTCTCCTCGTCCTTCAATACATCAGCAACCAACTCAAGAAATGAAGGCCCCATTCTCTCCCTTTCTTCTTTCAAATAAACTTTAAGGGCTTCGACTGCATTAACTTGTTTACTCTTTTCTACCAATCTTTTGCGAGTGCTTTTCTTGGACACCGCTTTCTCCATCTTGTCCCTCCAGCTAAACAATTCCTCTGAACCCAATCCCTGCTTCATATTCTCCATTCTCCCAACCCTAACCCTCCATATATTACTCAGTAACTCAGAAAATTCAGACTTACTCTTCTCCCAAACATCTGTCTTCAAGTACCCCACCGAGCATTCCACGGCGACTTGCCAATACGCACGCTTCATGGCATCAGAAACTTCTTCACTCCCTTGTTCAAATTCTATTGCTGCGAGTTGTTCCAAGTATCCAAGGGTGGTTTCGGAAACTGCGGAATTGCGAAGAATTTCGGACTCGAGTTTCCTTAACAAAAAGGATTTTTTCAGATTCAGATTGTCGTTTGGGAGAGGGAGAATGCAAACCAGGGATCTCAATGTACTGTCCTCTAGGGGTTGCTTGAGAAGAAACTCAAGAATCCAACTCGAAATGGCGGGTTGGATGTCCATTGAGAAAAATACAGATAACTGCAGAACCCCAGTCTGTATATTTTGCAGAAGTGATTTGGGGAAACAGGGTCATACTGTTTTTCCCCCACCCTTCAAACTTCTATTTCATCTATTTATTTATTTAATTTATTATTATTATTATTATTATTATTATTACAGGAATTATGATATGATTTGTATTACACATTTTATGAGGTCTATTGGATATCATGTATAATGTTAAATGGATTATGTAACAGAATCTTATTGAACATATTAAAGGTCTCCTAGTTTATCCAATGATATAATCGACAGATTTATATGCAATTACACTAAGATTCTATTTTCTCATAATGACCTCCCACTCCACGTGTTGCCATTTTTTATCACGCACGGTTGTACCAAAACTTGTTTTAGATCGGATGCAAATTTAGGGTTAGGGATTTACATTTTTCATTCATTAAATAAACATTTGTACTTTTCATTTTTATAAATGATTTTGTACTCAATACTCAGTAATCGCGAATAAGTAATCACATATATAATAGATAACTAGATGTCTTTGTATGATAATGATTATGTGGGGGCCATGACCGATCGAGAGCCAAGATTTTTTTTATCAAACTGCCACCTGATCCATTGATGCAATGTTTTATTATTTGTTTCTTTAGTTCACGTCTTAAAATTTGAACACTCTCCTCTCAATTATGTCACAGTGATGATTCTTGTACGTTACTCCTGGGGCTACGCTGTACAGATGTATAAGACCAGAATCTGATTTCTGGAAAATAATAGTGTGAAAAGGTATGATTTTCTATAAAAACAAATTGGATTCCGAATAGCCGGACCGGTGAAAAGGTTAGGGCAAAAATGTAGCTACATATATATATATATATATATATATCTTAGTTAAATCGCAAAACTTGACAGAATACGAGAACTGAGTAAAATCTTCCTTCGAAAAATATATTCAATGCTGTTCCAAGGGCAACCTTTTTAATGCCAATGTCACACAAACTTGCAGTTACAGGAGAATCTGGCCTGACTTACAAAGGGGTACTTACAATATCACAACTAAACGCTGGCTTCTTCATGCTCAAAAGAACAATTTTATGTCCATGACCGTATTGCATTTCCCTGCATAAAGGCAGATGAATAAAGGCCCCAAAGGACTGATTTTTTGCCATGAGTACGTTTTTGAGAAAACAAATAGAAGTTTCAAAATGAAACTGGGCATGCAAAAATCATACCTTAGACAGGATTTTAATTCACATTATCAAACATGACGCTGTTAATTTGGTCAATGCCAATGTCTGATATGAGGTCGATGGGTTGCTCGTCATCTTCTGTTGAGGGAATGCTACTAAGATGTTCTCTACTGAAATCATCTGTAGCGCATGCCAGAAAGGGATTCAGACACTCACTTACGAAATATTGGACAACAATGCCAAAAGTATTGTATATTCCTTCTTGTTCTGCTTCCACTTAGAGAAGGAAAAAATCCATTTTAGTTGTCAAACCATTTCTAGAAAGGCACATAAGATATACCAAACATTGAGCTCAAGAAAGTTGGAGGAGGAGTAGCCATGAAGTTCAAGCCAGTGTAAAGTGCGATTGCCAGAACTATTGTCACTATTACATAAGTTGGCACTGCCAGAGCCCAGTGCCTGAAACAGTTAGACATAAGTGACTAAAGGGCAGGAAGAGGAATTGTAAAAACAAGTCCTGAGCTATATGCCACCAATAAAAACTTGTGCACATTATTATAAAATAACCTATAAGCAAGCATGTTGCATTGCTTGTCAATATGATCTGAATTGGTGCCAGACTACTAGTTCCCTTGTATCCCCATCCAGGTTATTGCTAAATGTTACAAATGTGATATACTATCATATATCACGTGTTTCTTTCTTTTTGTCCCCCACCCTCCACATTCTTCTGTTTCTGATATTTTTAAAGTTCGTAAAAATTCCAAGTTACATATGCGGTTCATTTTTTAAAACCAATTCTAAATGTAATTCTAACATTTTACAAACCAATTCACATATGCAGTTCATCTCTTAAAACAAACATTAGAAAGACCAAGCAAATATTTTCAGTTTTCAAATATTTGGCAATGTTTTCCATCTAAAAACAATTCATTACCCGGCTCCTCTAAGTTCAGAAGTTACAAACCCCCCCCCAACCCACCCCAAAAAAAAGGGACTCTTCATTCTTAAAAATTATGAAAATTGCATAATTAAAAATATATTCAGCGGTCAGCATAGAAAAGACTTACGATTCCAGGATGAAATAAACTGTATGTGGTGGCAGGCCTACTTTTTCGCATTTGTAGAGATTATGAACTTGGATAAAGAACTGATACTCAAAAGTAAGCATATATTCCATTTCACTGACCTGCTTGGGTAGTAATAGATCCCAATAGAATGCAACCAACTGTCAGGAACGTATGCCCATATGATGAAAATGACTGTTCAGTGGGGGGAAAAAGAAAGTATAAGATGCCTCTAAAAATTTATGAATCATTCTGACAAAGCAACATATTAGTAGTCAAGTTGTCAAGAAAATTGAATATTGTAAGCCCACTCAACTGAAAGCAAGAGCACAAGAACTGATGCTGTGGTAGTAAAGGTTCTTGCATCCACATAAACCATACAAATTCACCAGTTCTATCAACTAACCATGTGCAATTAACTACAAAATCAAGCACATAAGCTACCAGAAATTATATGTATAATAATCACAAATTTTCCGCTGTGATGCTTACGCATTTTTCCCTTGGTACAGTTCAAGTTAAATTATGATATATCAGGGTAAAAGTGGTAAGTTTAATAGCTTCAAAATTTCAAAGGGAAAGTAAAGTAGCAGAAATAGCCCAATAAATTACCAGCCATCACTGACAGTCCAATACAGTAGATGCAGCCTTAGAACATTTTTGGCTGTACTTATTTTGGCAAAAATTAGGGTCCTAAAGTTTGCCAATTGCACCAAGAAAGCTCATTGTTTCCAACAAAATAACTCAACCCACCACTAACGAGGATTCTTAAGCGCAGCTGAAATACCAAATTACAATCCCATACAAACATTTTATTCCTAGAGATCAATCTTTTTTCCAAATTCACCAAACAAGGCACATCCAAGAACAAATTTTGTGGTCCATAGAACGCAGGAAAAATGCAGGGGCAAAAAGGAAAATCGTGAATTTTTCCAAATTACTAAACCTAAAAACACTATGAAAAATATGCAACAAACCTGTGGCAACGACAGTGGTTATGGATCCAACGAATCCGTAAACTTCGGATGGCTTCGGGCCATGCTCCCCGGAAACACCAAGGCCCGATGACTCCCTGTCATCGGGATCCAGGAAAGACACTTTTGCCCTCCGATTCCTGGAAAAGCTCAGGACCCTCCGAGGGCTATTCACAGAACAAGGTTCATCCATGGAATATCCCTTCTAGAATTTTCTTCGCAGCACTTGGTCGAACAGCTTGCAAGCAGTTGGCGCACTTTGATTTAGATATGCTGCTGCAAAACTGCAGCTTGTGTTGGTTATTATAAATGTGGAGGTCAAATTTGATAACTTTCATTATGATATCATGCCAATGGGATATGATTTAGGAAACACCAGTATTTTACTCTATATGGGAATCTTGTTGGTGACAATCTTACCTTTTAGTGAAGATAAGTCTCGATCATGCTGAAATATTCATGGTCATACGGTTGAAAAAATTTCAGTTCATAAGTTTTCCACTGCAAACATGTGGGGAAAATTATGCTTTACAAGTGTGCTCTATATTCTGGATCCATTTGGCAAATTGTGCTACCTTGAACTGTTTAAAAATGTTTATAGCCATGCTAGCTCAACTAGCTCAATCCTCCAAATTGTGTTGACTTAAACTATAACAGAATATATATATATATATATATAGAGAGAGAGAGAGAGTAATTTCCACTCAGCTAGAAGTTTGTACAGGCTAAAGAAAGGAACGTAGCATGGTTTTGTAGAGCTAAGTGTAGGACAGATAATCCTGATGATTGATTTTGGCATTTATAAAAGATACTCTTCTTGAAAAATAAAATATAAGATTTGCAAAAAAACCAGTAGAATGGTTTTATATGTAGGATAATATATCTATTTGTGTCCTTTTAACTCAAGTTCTTATTCTTCTTTGTCGTTTTCATATTATTTATTCTTTAAATTCTATAACTTATATCAATTTGATTCTGCTACAAAAGTTAGAGCCAAGAGAACTTACAGATGCTCTGGATCTTATAAACCTCTATAAATTATTGCCTCATCACTCATGTTTCTGCAAGGGGTCACGCCCGCGGTCAATTTATGGCATGCCCTACCTTCATAATGTCGTTAGAGACACAGAAATTAGAGATGGGAATGCAACTGGGTCAGCTTATTCACAATTCTTTCTCAAGAGACAGAAATTCAAGCATAACCCCCGGGGCAGGGGGGGCATAAAGCCTTTCGACATAAGTCTCCTGGGAGAAGCCTTTCGACGTAGCGACGCAGCATCAGTTGGCTTATCTCCTGTAAGACATTTGCCCTCGAAGACTGCCATATAAGTTTATACTTCCCAAATTTTTTTTTTTTGGGTTGTTTCATCTATTTTTTACTTTGAGGCTCATGAATTTTTTATTTCATTCTATTTTTTTTGCGTGTGGATGGAGCACTAATCATGGAGCTATGTCGTATGCCATTTTAGGAGTACCAATTCACTGGTATCTTTGTAATGCTTTATATAGTAAGAGAAGGGTACTCCTACAATTGCCTGGAAAATCTAAAGGTGAATCTAAGGACAAGCATAAAAAGCACAAGGAGAAAGACAAAGAACACAAGAAGCACAAACATCGTCATAAAGAGAAAAGTAAGAGAAGGACAAGGAGAAAAGAAAGATAAGAGTGGTCATCATGATTCTAGTGCAGACAAATCAAAGAAACATCGTGAGAAGGTTTTAATATAACACTCATTCTTATATACCCTTATCACTAGCACAATGTACTCTGTAAGCTAATATGAATTTCAAGACTTATTGGGTGGCAGAAACTATTATATGCATTTTTTTTTAATTTCTTACCTTTAGAAGTCATGGATCTTTTTATTATCTGACTCTTAAGATTTGTCGTGTCATTTTTTGCTCCCAATGAATTTCAGTAATCAATAAGAATAGACTGAGGAATGTTAAAAGTTTAGTGGATTTCTACAAGTCCTAGCTTCAGCTTTGATCTGTATGAAGTATTAATATAGATTTCCTTTTGCAGTTTCTGGTTCACATAAATTTCTCTCACTGAAATCTTCTTTGCAAACCTTTTCTTTCATTTATCTAACCAATTGAAATGCTTTTTTGATTTATGAAAAGAAAGCATGATGACAATGGAGATATCGATGATACAAAGAAAGGTAGCTCACGACATAAAACTTGAAAAGTCCAACTCATGAAGGGATCGCTTCACTTGCTTTTCATCCAAAAAATAATTGTCGTTTGGAATGTATTTTGTTAAAATGTATTTTGTTCTCATGTTATCTTGTTTAAGGTAATATCTTTCTACTCAGCACATTATTTTTAGGAGTTGGTATTGGATTATGGATGCCAGTGAGCACCTTTACTACTACAACATGAGTTGTTCTTTTGCTTTTGCTTTAAATCAATTGGGCTTACAATATACAATTTTCTTGACAACTTGACTACTAATATGTTGCTTCGTCCAAATGATTCATTAATTTTTAGAGGCATCTTATACTTTCTTTTTCCCCCCTTTGAACACCCGTTTTCATCATATGGGCATATGTTCCTGACAGTTGGTTGCACTCTATTGGGATCTATTACCACCCAAGCGGGTCAGTGAAATGAAATATATGCTTGCTTTTGAGTATCAGTTCTTTATCCAAGTTCATAATCTCTACATATGCGAAGAAGTAGGCCTGCCACCAAATACAGTTTATTTCATCCCGGAATCCAAAGTCTTTTATATGCTGATCGCTGAATACATTTTTATTTATGCAATTTTCATAATTTTTAGGAATGAATAGTCCCCATTTTTTATTTTGGGGGGGGGGGGTTGGTGAGGTGGGAGGGTTTGTAACTTCTAAACTCAGAGGAGCCGGGTAATGAATTGTTTTTAGATGGAAAACATTGCCAAATATTTGAAAACTGAAAATAGTTGCCTGGTCTTTCTAATGTTTGTTTTAAGAGATTAACTACATATGTGAATTGGTTTGTAAGATGTTAGAATTATCTTTAGAATTGGTTTTAAAAAATCAACAGCATATCTAAATTGGAATTTTGACGAACTTTAAAAATATCAGAAACAGAAGAATGTGGAGGGTGGGGGGCAAAAAGAAAGAAAGAAACACGTGATCTA
>CAVNYN010111505.1:0-12034 GCA_963692815.1 Nyctanthes arbor-tristis
TAAACATGAAATGAAAAACCTGAAAAATGTGAAAAATGGAAAAAAAAAAAAAAAAAAGAGTACATTAAAAATGCAATGACAAAATATTATATAGAAAAAAAAAGTTTCGCGTCAGCCATGAAACAATAAAATATTGCAACAGCCGTTATTCAGTAGCTCAGAATAGTGCATGTCAAAAAATGTTTTAGCACTGTCTACGGGCTTACGGTCATATGTTGAAGAATTGAATACATATACTTACCCCTACTCCTAGTTTTTATACTTACCCCTACTCCTAGTTTTTCTCTTATATATTATTTGGAAATAAGTTTTTTCTCCCTAATACTATAAAATATTGCAACAATCATTACTCAATGGCTCAAAATAATGCACGTCAAAAAAGGTTTTAGCACGGTCTACTCAACGGTCATATATGTTGATTGACTCAATACCTATACCCATTCCTTACCCCACCCCCACCCCAAACCTTAAAAAAATAAAAAATAACCCAAATTATTAGAAACGGATTACAACCGAAGAAAGACCATGAAAATTCCTCAAAGAAGGCGCGTAAAAAAGGTAACAAAAAAAATGTCGTCCATGGGTACTTTGTCCAGCAAATGTTGTACCAAAATTGGATGAACAGTGACAATTGCAATAAGCGCTTTATATATAGTTAGGAAATAAATTTGAACTCGTCATATGTTGTATGTAGGTCCACTGAGGATTGCACCTTGGAATGGATCGTTCAAGGGCCTATTAAATTGATCTCTGGGCCGAGTCAACTTACTATAGGATATTGCTTTGGGTTGATAACGGGCTCCAACTTCAAGGAACCGCCTGCAAAAGTTCGTAAGCAAAACAAGGATAAACCTAACAAATATCTCTATTTTATTTTATATTTTTTATTTTAAGAAACATTAAGGTATTTTGTAAAAATTAGGTGATCACATGTCACAACTCTGGCAAGTTACAACCCCGTGAGTCACACTCCAACAAATTACAAATCATCAGAAAAATATGACCAATTTTTTTAGAGACGATTATGTGGTGAGAGGACCTCGCTCTTTTATGATTAACGTGGAGAAGTGATCAAAATCAGCGGCTATACTTATCGTAAGGGAAATTATACAAATGTATCAATATTTTTACTAGCAGTTCTACAAATTAAACACTTGACACCAATTATCTATGAATTTAAGTAGAAACATCAAAATGCAAGAACGCATACAACGATCTCATTTGTACCATCTTCAATACAACTAGTAGTTCCTATTAGCATCCCCAATGCACAAATTCTAGACATGTATATTTTGAAAAGAGAAAGAAACAAACACATCACACACGTCTTCTTATTTTCTTTCAATTTTTTGTTTTCTAGTTACGTTTCTCTTTTTTCCCCCCTCACTTTTCATCATTTTGACATTATTACTTTTTCACCATTTATTATTATTATTATTATTATTTGGATTTGTTTCCAACCAACTCTCTCCCTTTTCACAATTTTCACTTCTATTTTCGTACTATTCTTTATATTCATCTTCAACTAAAATAATCTTCTTTCATAAAAATAATAATAACAATAATCTTCATCTCTTTAGCTCTGTCTTCCACGTCATCTCCAATCCACATTATTCACTGAAGACTCTCATGACTTGATCTATATATGGATGCATAAAAAGTGAACTGGCTGGACATTATTATGTAAATAATAGAAATTAATATGCTGCTACGATAGAGGAGAATATATATAGAGTGAAGTGATTATTAGTATAGTTTATTATAAAAAAGGAAAGAAAGCCAGCAAGAATCTCATGCACCTCCACTCCACATAAAAAAGAAGGGCATAAATCAGCTCTTTTTTCCCCGCAGAGAAAAGGGATAAAAATATGTTTGCTTGAATTAGCCACCAGTCCACAACTACGTATGCTGGCGCCGACTTTTACGTGCTATTCACTACCCCCGTTACGCATACATCAACCGTACGCCAAGAATATATTCTCTCTTAATTAATAATAATAATAATAATAATAATTCACCAACATTATTTGGAATCTTCTCTATTTTAAGTCTCATTAATTAATTGTCTAAATACATGGTTTTTGGAGGGTTAAGCTCTCATACCTCTAACAAACCATCGTCCAACTTAAGGATATACTATCTTCTTTTGTTCATAAGTCAGGAATGTCTTGACACAACAAATATATATACGGTGTAGTAATCATTAGAGTTAGAGACCTTCAAAATGTATATATGCAAAATAACTGAAAAATATACACTACATTCTAAATAATTGAACTACTTATTTGGTTTTAAGGTGTGTACTTCATGTCTCACACTTCTTATGGTCGTTCGAAACACTGATACAAAGAAGCAATTAAGTGTGAAAATGATCTCTTGATAGATGTCTGACTAGAGATAACAAGTGCTTAGTTTGGATGATTGGCAAGACACTAATTGACTGATAACATCAATTTTTAGCCGTGATTATAAGTCAAAAGTGACATAGAAATCCGTGTTTTAAGAAAGGGAATTTGCTATTATCCCGTACTTAAAACCAGACTAATCATTGGGTGAAAGTTAAACATAAGATATTAATCATTGTAATAATTAACTAATCAATCATAAAGACAGGCGGGGTTTATGGGTTAGCATGTGGTGGGGGTGTGTCAACCACACTCAATTGGTTGTTATTATTTACATGTTTAAACAGAGTAATGCAAATCATTCCACAAAGACTTGGGTTGGTTTGATTTAGATTTTTCAATATCAATTCTTGAGTTATGATCCAAAGACATCTCCATTACGGTGACACCCGATGTATGCGGTACATTCTTCTCTACTAATTTATATGGCCTCACACATGGGTCCACAAAACTAGTGGAAGAGAATGCATTACATACACATAAGTGTACACCTCGTGTCTCCACATCAATTAGCATAATTACATGTTTAACTTTTCCTTACTTATCAACCACACGTTCTTCTAAAAAAATTATGTTTTCATAAAATTAATTCTCAAAAATCTAAATCAATACATGCTATGGTCTAAGCTGAGACAAACAATATCGAGCCAACAATGTCGGTCTTGCTTCCGATTCCTGGATAACAACCTTAAACCATGCCGACCCTTGCTCTACATAAATCCATTTGGAAAGAATTATAAAAATATGTATGCCATTATAGTGTTTTAGGATCCCACCATATATCACATAGTTTGAAGTTTGTCAACATCTCACTTGTAAGATTTAAATTTCACACATTAAATTGACGATAATGCTAATCATATGACTTCTACTCGAGACGGCTCTCCACTAATACAATATTAAATAATAATAATAATAATAAGGTTAATTAATACTCGGCTTAGATTTCACATCACAGTGACGTCATATTGAGATTCATTGCTGATACAGATCAATAACATTACTCATCCAGACGAAAACTTGAACACAAGATTTTTATAATAAGCACTTGGAATTGAATACAAGAATATTAGAGGAAGGAAGGAAGGAAACGTAGAGTAGTAGGGGAATAGTGAGGTGCATCACCGCAAAATAGTGTTGGTGCCAGGCTTGCACTCTAATCCTTCACAAGGAATCGGTGCCAAAAAGTTTAAGTGTTTGCTTCAAAGCCATCTCACTAACACTTCTCCTTCTTCTCCTCCTCTCTCGCTCTGCAACCACCCCGATTCCTTTCCACTTCTTCAAGCACTACATTAATTAAATTCTTCTTCCCAGCCCATATATAAATAAATCTAACCTCCCAACAGTTAATTTCCATCTGGCTCTTTGGTTGCAGAAGAAGAAATGATCATCAAAGGAAAACGCTCCAAGCGCCAAAGGCCCCTCTCTCAGCCTTCTTTAAGCACCTCGTCTAGCACGGTCGAAGCCGGCGGGTTTTTCAGTGAGAGTGGTATTTCAGGTGGTTCTGCTCACCTGCCGGCAACCCCGGGTCAAGAAGAAGAAGAAGAAGAAATGGCCAAGTGTTTGATTCTTTTGGCTAATAATGTAAGAAAGACAGAATGTAATGAAGATGAACAACCTAGGGCCGGTACGAGGTTGAGTGCTGCTAATAATGTTAATTACCAGTGCAAGACATGTAACAAATGTTTCTCTTCGTTCCAAGCGCTCGGGGGTCACCGCGCAAGTCACAAGATCAAAGAAACGACGACTCTAGTCCATGGTCATGATACAAATCTTTCGCTTCGAGTTTCAAATATATTTAGCCCACAAAGTAAGAAATGTAGGGTTCATGAGTGTTCAATATGTGGAGCTGAATTCAGCTCAGGACAGGCCTTGGGGGGTCATATGAGAAGGCACAGGCCAATATTGCCTAATGCCTGTAATAATATTGTACATGATGATCAAGCAGTCGAGTCAACGACTCAGAAAATGAAGAAATCAAGAGGTGATCTGTTATCTTTAGACCTGAATCTTCCTGCAGAACCAGAAGAAGAAGATGATGAAGAAGAAGAATATTCCAACTTCTCTTATGCATCAAAAGAACAAGTCTTGTTCTTTTCTGCTTCTCCTAATTTGGTAATCCATTGCCCTAACTGATTCTATCAGATCAACAGGAAAAGAGATAATTAACTGTGGATCATCATTTGTGTTGTTCTTATGATTCTCATTGATTGATAATTCTTTAGAGATTAGTGATTCTTTGGAATTAATTTCATGATCAATTTGTACATGTGACTGATAAGTAGTTGAATTCTTGAAGTCAAACTGTAATTTTCTTCATCTGATTATTAATCAGTGTTTCATTTCAAATCCATTCATTTTGGTGCCTCTGCAAAATGAATAAAGAATTATAAGTGGTGAAGAATTGGGTGCATAAGATTGATCACAAGAAAGTTGAAAGCATGTTTGTCTGTCCCATTGAAAGAATTAATGGATAGGGTGGAAGTTCCTTTTTTTTATTTTTTTTAAGGAAACCATCAAAAAAATGGCGAATTTTACTTCACCGGTGAATCAAAGTACATGCTCCACCAACAGAAGTGAGCCAAAATAAAATAAAAAAACAAGGACAAAAGCAAAGAAAACAGAAAAGGCCATACAAAAAACAAGAACAATTAGAAAACACCAAAAAACACACAAAGAAACAGGACCAAGAAGACCAAACTCAAAGCTGTGCCAAATGAAACTATTTTCTGATTTCTGATTTCCTGCTTCCCTTCGAATTTCTGATTTCCTTTTCTTGATGGCAATCGAGTTAAACTTGGACAGATCATTTGATATAGAAAAGATACATTGTTGTTGTCCGTACATTCCTCTACAGAATTTTTCGTCATTATTTTCTTTAACTTCTCCAAATTTTGTAGTCACGGGTTCCAGAAAATGATATAAAATTAGACATTTGACGTCATTTATAGCGCCACACGTTTACATGAAGTGTATCAATACATGCTACATTAATCTTGCGGGCTAACATAGCCAGCTATCAACTGATGTGCGGTCGTCTAACACAATTTATAACTCAAACGTTTGCAAAGAGTTTGGCTAGAGTTTGAATTATAGTTTGAATTATAATCTGCTACGTAGCATCATTTTATTGGTTGTTTTTGTAAAAATTAAACAATTGCGGCTTGACTTTTACTTTTTGACTTTTTGAAAAAAATGAAACCAATGAAATGATGTCGTGTGGCAGATTATAATCCAGGATGTCTAGCGAAACACTTTGATTTTATATCGTTTCCATTGGTTTTTACAAAATAGAAAAAAAATCCGTATTTTAGTTACATTGGTACATCATAGTAACATGCCTAAGCTAGCCTAGTACCTATAATTGCCGAAAACTTTAACGGTGTGTTTTACATGTGAATATTATAAGCAACATTTTAATGTAAAATTTTTGTTTAACATTGTCCACTATCGAAATATAGTAACTTAAAGATATTCAGTTATGTTACAAGAACTTTTTTGTGGTGTTTGCCTAGAAGAAATAAATTTCTTCCAAATTAAGGGACAACGAATTTGATCTGGCTGCTAGTGTAACAATGCTATTATATTAATGTAGTAATTTGCAAGCTGAGTCTCTTTAATACTTATTAAATGGACAATCATATAGACAATCATATGAAAACAATTAATGAATACCATGTTAGCATGACAATGTGTTAGAGACAGCTAAAAAATTTTATACTTCTTTATTTTCGAAATTCTTTAATTTTTCAGATAACGAGACTTATTTACGTGTTTATCAACTAGTTTATAGATTGTCGCATTTGCATTATTTTATTAATTTTTAAAGCCAAAAGCTAAAAAATAAATTAATGAAATAATGCTAATTGTGAACTTATAAACTAATTTCCAGACACTTCGGTAGTATCTTTGATAAGACTAGTGTTCTCTCCAGTTTAATCTTGGGCGGTATTTTACCACTTTTCTTGCGTGCGTAGACAATATTCTGCACCCACGTTGATAATGCATATTGTCTGAGATGCTTGAAAACTTTTACATTTTTTTTTTTTTTGAAACTGAAAACTTTTACTTTTAGAATCATGTACATTTAGAGTTTTGAAAAAAATTAAAAAAAATAATATAATAATAGTACAACAGTAAACGATGTATACGCTACTAATTTTTGATGTACCAAATAACTAAATTTTAAAAATCTTACGCAGATTGTTGAAATCTAATAAATAATTATAATTTTAAGTGAGCTACAAGATACATATATATACAAAAAGTTTGTAATATTTGAAACTATTCTCAATTCGATAAATCATTAACATTATTTAAGAAATGTTTTATTTAGGTTCTTTTGGATTAATTTATAATTAGTTTCATTTATAAATAAAAGTAGTGATTGTCTTTTTTTTTTTTTTACACGTATAAGCAATTAAATTTGTCACATAGTATTAATGAGATAGATATTTTAAATTGTTGTAAAGTGTCAATTTTAATACTTGTCACGTGTCTAATAAAGTACCATGATTACTCTTATTTATAAATGAGACAAATTAATTATAAATGATTACAAACTGACCCTTAGATTATTATTCTTTTGAATATACAGCTACTAATCGATGGGATTTTTAAATGATTATGTAATTATTAGCGGAGCAATTCTAGAGAGACATGAAAAATAGTCATTAATGAGTGACATTCTTATATGACACATATTCACTGGGTGATAATTATATGACTATTTTTTCATCATCCAATACAAATATGTCACATAAAAATATCACTCATTAATATCTATTTTTTATGTCTCCTTATAATTTTTGTTATTAGCGGGGTTCATGATCATGAGAAGCTGTCAAGCATTTTTCTTTTCACACACACGTGTGCACGCGCACAATCATACTAACAAAAGGAAATAAAAATCGTGGTGTTCATATCATTAATGTTATATTGAAACAATTCTGTTTAAATTTTATTTATTATATTCTTAGATTAATTTGATATATTTATATATCACTATTATATAGAAATGTATTCTCGGGTTACTGTTCCTCAGAATAGTATGTTTACGATTTTACTCCTATTTGTAGACGTGTTCATTTACAATTTTACCCCCTTGGAAATAGAGTGGCTCAGTGTTGGTGTTGCTCATGTCTCTCCCTCTCTGCGCTCTCTCCCCTCTGAGCTTCGGGGTCCTTCTCCTCCTTCACAGAAAAAACGATAATCTCCTACGTAATTGTTTCTTTGCCTTTGATTTCTCATTTTTACTATGTTTAATTTAATGTGTCTTTGCCTTTGTCTTAGGTAGTATGTTGCTGCATATTGCGTTGTGTTTTCAACTCTATAACAAAAGACGAAAAGAGTGTAATAATCCTTCAGATCTAGCATATTGATTATAGTTTAGCATACGTTACGTCGTCATTGTGGTTTTTTCTCGATAATATTTATCTGATGTCCTCGATTTAGGTTTTGATTTTGATTTTTTTACTGTGGCATGTTATGGAGTTACGAGATGGGAAGGCGAAGCTGAGGCAAATGGGTTTTCACCTGGGCAATTTTGCAGCATGATGGTAATTTTTTGCTCGTAGTTTTCATGTGAGGAAATTACTCTTTTGTTCTCTTTTCTTTTGAGCTTTTTCTTGTCCGATTTTTGGTTTTTTTGCAAGTTTGTTCTTTATTTCTTTTTCTTTTATAAGTTAGTTATAAGAATTGTATTTGGTACAATGGGGCTTTTATTCTTCATATTTAGGTGGTTAATTTTTCTCCTGGTTCAGATCCTTAATATATTTTTACGCTTCCTTACGATAAATTATGATTCTATTAACCATATTTTGACAATGGTGATGATAGCAAAAGGATTGAGAGATTTTTTAAAAATGATGATGAAATTTTGGTACATTTTGTTTGTAATACAAAAGAATGGAAAATCTCCTATTATTTGATAAATGATATTTGTTGTAGATAAATTAATAGATATATTAGAAAATGAAATATTCTTGTAAAAAAATTTTCATGGCAAAACCCGGGTTACGACATGGCGTTTGGGGTGTGATAGGGCAA
The DNA here is from genome assembly GCA_963692815.1 of Nyctanthes arbor-tristis. Classification (NCBI taxonomy): domain Eukaryota; kingdom Viridiplantae; phylum Streptophyta; class Magnoliopsida; order Lamiales; family Oleaceae; genus Nyctanthes; species Nyctanthes arbor-tristis. Next base: position 8,454 of record CAVNYN010111505.1, read on the forward strand.
AATTAAAGGGTTGCATTTGAGTTCAACTTTACAAAGAAGACAACATTTTTCTTTTCCCTTGTTTAATTATTTTTTCTTTATTATGCAATGCAATATAATACTTTTATTCTATCCCATGGATTTATAAATTCATTTTTTCCTCTCTTTTTTTTTATAGATAGAAATAACATTTTTTATATTTTTCATACCGTGGGGAGAAAGGAGAGGTGAGGGAAATAAGGGAAGGAGTAGATGTAAAAATAACATTTTTGCATTAAAAAAAATAAAGTTTTCATATAGGGTAAACAATAGTGTATCCCACAATTTTTGCATTTAGTTGTACTTTCATCCAAATATATAATCACTAAAACAACATGGTGTATTTAGCAACTATTTAAATAGAATTCCATTTTAATACAGATGCGCATTCATTTTCATGCAAATGAATGTAAAAGTTGGGGACTAATTAGTACAAATATGAAGGTTGAGGACGAAAGTGTACCCGAAAGGGGGGAGGGAAGGGGAAAGAAAGGAAGAAAAGAACAGAACATCCTGTGGGCTGAGCAAGAAGCAGGGAACAACAGTCGACTGTCCCTCATACCCATCCCTCTCTCTCACACACAATCGCGATCCAGTGTTTTCTTCCCACAACCTTCTTCCCCTTGGCTGCCGGCGTTCTTGGCCACACCAATTTCCATCAGGTAAGTTTCGTTTCCTCCTTTTTGGCCCCTTCCTTTTTTTTTTTTTTTTTTTTTGCAGTGGCGGGGGAGTGAAAATTAGTAGAGTTAATTATAATTAACAGGCTACCGAAAAATCGGGGGCCTGAATCTACATCCTTCCGGGAATGTGTGAAGTATGGATGAGAATTGGTAGAAGATATAGAATAGTATTTTAAGTGATTTGGTTGGGGTTTCTATGGACTGATGTATTGCATTGTTCTAAAAAGCTTGATTAGGTTACAAAAGAAAAGCTTGAAGCTTGGCTTTGCTTTCTAGCCGCGGTTTACTCTTTTCTTACGCTTTACCTTCATTTAAGCACATTTAGACTTGTAAAAGCTGCAAAATTTATCGCAAAGTTTCTTCATGCGTTGGTCTACAGCTTTTAGAACCGTGATTTATCTGGAAAAACTAGAACATTCAACCTGTTGGAAAATTTTCTCGCTTGGAGATCAGAGCGTACTGGAAAGGGAAATGAGGAGTCAAACCATTGGTTTTAATAAGAATTCATTTAATGTTCATCGATTGGTATTTCCTAATGATTCATTGCATCCAACTCAAATTTGATCTTCGAATGACATTTTGTTGGTTGATCTTCGTAGAATCTTAATGCATTTTCTTGCTGACTTAGACAGTTTACATTGTTAGTAAATTAGCTAGCAAGTTTCATAACATAAATTGTCTTCGGTTAAACATTGCAAATATACTAAGTAACTTACGAAGTCTTTAAGCCTTCTTCTGCCATGCTGTCTCACCTGGTTATAACTGAAGTGTAAGCTATGTAATGAGTACTTGAAACATGCATAGAAACTCAAAAGAGGGAAAAGGGTGGGGGGTTGGATTAAACTGCTAGGAATATGAAGTATAAGTTGATGTTTTGTACTGTTTTTTATTCAAGATTCTGGATTCTACATTCTTGTTTCCTGTTTGATTCATCTAGTTTCTCTATTTCCCTTTGAATTTGATCATCAGATGAATCTCTCCCTTCAGTTTGATCTATTTTCTCTCTTTCTTTCTCTCCTTCCCTTGTTCATTCTCTGTATCACTAGTTTGTATTGGGGACTGGGTGCATGTCCAATGAATAACCCAGAAGTGTTGAAGGAAAATAGAACTATATGTTCAATCTAAAGTTTAAACATCTGCGAAACTCAGGAGGCGGGGAAACGTGAATGGGGATGCATGTGTTCAGGTGCTGGATAATTTTGTCAATACTTTTTAGGGAGCAAAACATTGTTTCATTCACCTTTTCATTTTTAAGAAAAAGAATTCAGTTGCCATTCAATTGATGTTTATATGGAAATTTTCTGCATTTGTTTGCTCTTCAATCAGGCATGTATGCTTGTGCTTTCATGTATATGATCTTATATGCAAAGGAGGTGTTATAAATAAATCTATAATTATGAAGGCAATCTGTTTTTTATTATGATATCTAAACTTGAATTTTCTTGTAAGCCTTCTTCCAAATCCTCCCTCTTTTTACATTTTATTTATTATTATTACTATCATTTTTCTCTTAAAGTAAAACATAGTTGACTGGAGTCACTCTATCTTCGTGCCTCTCAATATAGTGCTTTTCTTTATTCATTTTCTCAAGCAAACTGGTGCACTCTACCTCAAATGTGTGTGCTAAACATGTCAGCCACATTAACTAACGAGATAGAGAATCTTTGTTCAGTGTAGCGTATAAATGTCTTTCGTTGCATTATTATTTTGGAGAATCAAAATAATTACTTCACTGCATGTTGCTTTTGCTTCTAGCAATGGGACATAAGGACCATGAATCGTGTAAACATTTGAAGGTATATGTCTTGTGTGCCTCTGCCAGGACTATTTGAACTGTTACATTTATATTTACTTTGCTCACTAAAGAGGTTATCTTAGTTACTTTGTCCATGATTGTCTAGTTATTACCATTGAATTATGCAAGGAAAATATTTATGCAAAAGCTATGCATATTTAGTGGCTGATTTAACATCCAAATGATGCTTCTTATTTTCCATTGTTATACAAGTTAAAAGGCTCTTCTCTCTCTCTCTCTCTCTCTCTCTCTCTCTCTATATATATATATATATATTGTTTTTACTTACTATTCAAAGGAATATTCCCTGTTCACCTCTCTCTCATTTACACAGAAAATGTAAGACTGGGGGAACCATGTTTGTATCAATTGTGCATCTTTCCTCGGAACCAATCTTGTAACCAATGTCAGGATAACAATCAGGTCAATAACAGATTTTAGTGTGGATTATGGTAGTTTTTTTTTAAAATTACAATTCCAGCCAAAAAAAAGAGCTTCTTCTTGGTTTATTTCTTTTTGCTTTTGCCTCATCATCCAAAATACAGAGAATAACCTGTTCATTGAGATATATCAATAGCTTAAATTGGTTCACTATGTGTCCAAGTAATTATAATAATACTGGGACTCCTAACTCCTTACTAACAGTTACTTCTCCTATTGTCTGTTGAAACTGATAAAAGTTGTACGTAACTTCTATCACCATTGACCAAAAGGTTTAATATTGGCATTATTTATTGTATTTTTTGGCTACATGATTCACCAGTTGACCCATTGTGTTCATTGTGCAGTATGCAGTATGTCTCGGAGGTATGATAGTCGTACCACAATATTCTCTCCTGAAGGTCGTCTGTACCAGGTAGAATATGCAATGGAGGCCATTGGGAATGCAGGGAGTGCCATAGGAATCTTGTCCAAGGATGGGGTTGTGTTGGTTGGCGAAAAGAAAGTAACCTCCAAGCTTCTTCAGACCTCGGCATCCACAGAAAAGATGTACAAGATTGATGACCATGTAGCATGTGCTGTGGCAGGAATTATGTCTGATGCCAACATCCTCATTAACACTGCTAGGGTCCAAGATCGGAAGAGCG
>CAVNYN010111505.1:12054-37204 GCA_963692815.1 Nyctanthes arbor-tristis
CACTGCTAGGGTCCAAGCTCAGCGCTATACCTATGCTTACCAAGAGCCAATGCCAGTCGAACAGCTAGTTCAATCTTTGTGTGATACCAAGCAAGGTTACACTCAGTTTGGTGGCCTTCGTCCCTTTGGTGTCTCTTTTCTCTTTGCAGGGTGGGATAAGAATTATGGATTCCAGCTCTACATGAGTGACCCAAGTGGAAATTACAGTGGTTGGAAGGCTGCAGCAATTGGATCAAACAATCAGGCAGCTCAATCGATGCTTAAGCAGGACTACAAGGAGAAAATCACGAGGGAAGAGGCCGTCCAGCTTGCTCTGAAGGTGCTCAGTAAGACAATGGACAGCACTAGTCTTTCCTCGGAGAAACTCGAATTGGCTGAGGTTTTCCTTCATAAAGGAAAAGTGAAGTATCAGGTTTGCTCACCAGAGGCCTTGAGTAAGCTGTTAGTGAAGTTTGGAGTGACCCAACCTGCTGCTGATGCTTCTTGATAAATCTATTCACCTTTGTTTTCTAGCACCTTTTTTAATTCTGCTGCTTTTAGTCACATTCTTATTAGAGATCAGAGTCTGCGTTTTCTGTGATGAACTATTGTTGTATTACAATTGCCTTCCTGATGGAATGCAGAGTGGCCTTCATCTTTTGCCACCAGTCACATGAACTTCGACGGTAGTTGAGTGTCCTTAAAAATTGTGTCTCGTTGTTCATCATGTGTGCTCTGCCTGGTCAATTGTAGAAACTTTGCTTCAATTAACTTAAAATTTATTGAAAAAAGTAAAAAAAAATACAAGACATGCTCATTTCAAAACCTTCAATCTCTGTTGGGCACTGCCTATATATATACATGCGCGCTAAAATATCACAGATGGAAAAGAAAATTTTCATTGTTTTATGAAGTAATTACATTCTTTTTTTTTTTTTTTGTCTTTTTTGGTCTTTTTATTAATCACAGCCCGCGTTTAAAAAAAATCTAAATCTGCCCATGCATGAGAGAGGGGAGCGGGCCCCACATTACATGGTGGGGCCGCTATACGAGAGAGAGGCGTTGATCATGACATACAGGTGATCATCTGTCGAGAATGCCATATAAAAGGACCAAAGATAGATGATCAGATTAAAAAATCATGCAAGTCTGTTTCCAATACAACTTGAGGGTAAGTATAATGCAAATAAATGGTGGAGTAAAAAAAGCCGAGTGCCAGCAAATATACACAAGCTAACCAATGTTTATTAATCAGCAACCAGAAATACATGAATCTGCGACAACTCCAGCACAATCCCGGTAGACAGTAAAAGAAAATACATGTACATAATTAAACCACATCTATTACAACGCCTTTGAGGGTAGACGTTTGACATGTGTTATACCATCAACCTGATTTAGTAGTGGTTTAGGAGCAACAACCACCACCGGGAGGGGTATGCTGTTCTTGTTTCTGTTTCAGGATGTTTCTCTTCCCTAATGTAGATCCTTCTTCAAGAAGACTAGGCACCTCCATTATCTATAAGAATTTGAAATTCATTCAGCAATAGAACATTTTTTCTACAGTGTTAAAAATGTACTCTCTTAATGTCAGACATAAAAAAATCATTAGTAAATTGACATTAATTTAGGCCAAGAAAGAATTGATGTTTATGGGACCTTATTCCCCATGTGAAAAAGCCCATCTAGTGCAGAGTTGATTTAGAGTGTTTTACCTTTAAGGCCAACTCTTCAAAACATTGCTCGACATTTTCCCGAGTTCTAGCACTGCATTCAAGAAACAGACATCCTAACTCTTTTGCGAGGGCAAGTCCTTCGTCCCTACTTACGGCTCGTTCAGATTCCTGCAATAGCATTTCCATTAAGTTCCATTAAGTATGAGTAAGAATAAAAGAGAAAGCTAATGTTCAAAAAATTAATAATAAATAAATATAATCCAACAACCATCGGAAAATATCTACTTCATCAGACACTACTATGCAGGTCACTTCTGCATATGTTTCTAATGACATCCTTCAACCACGACCAAGAAACATTCCCTACTAAACCAGCAAGGAGAGTGGAATTTGGAAATAGCTGAAAATCTGTGTATTCAGATACAAGTGAATTATGCCATGATAGCTTTGGTTTCAAGTAAATTTTATCAGTTTAGAACCACCACCATAACTGGTGAACATAATTCAGATCACCTTCTTATGAAAGGGACAAGAGAACCATGAACGCAAAACCATTTAAAAATGGATAGCATAGAAGAAAGCAAAAATGGGTCAAATAACCTGAATTTCTCTCTGAATCTCTAATTAAAAAGGAGATCTCAGAAAGACATAACAGAGTCAAATAAAAACATGCTAAACTATTTGATTCTCTTTTCCATGCAATTTGTTTCTCAATTTTAGTCACCACTAGAACTGGATCTACCATGCGCTTCTGCATTTTTCCTCTCTGCTTTCGGTCTCCTAGACGTTTATATGTTTGATTCCCATTTTACATCCACATTATATTTTAACCGACCACTGATTTGACCAATGATTTGACAATTACTCAACTATAACTACACGTTTCAAACTTCCATTAAATTTCCACCACTCATTTCACCTCATTATAATTTCTCATTATGGAACCATCTAGAAGAGAAGCAACAGAAATTGTATACTAGGCAAAAGCTTCATCGGCTTATCAAAACAAAAGTAGTCTGCATGGGGTTCATTTAACCTCATATGCTCACAGCCCTATTTCTAAGCACATGAGAGATAACCAGAAAATGGGGATTGGTAAAGTTTTTTGTGTGTGTGTGTGAGTGAGAGATAGAGAGAGATAGAGAGAGAGATATCACTTACCCTGTCCACTTTGTTTCCAACAAGCATCTTGATGCAGTCCTGATTAGTGGAGTAAAGTTCCACTTCTTTTGCCCATACATCAGATAAATTTGTAAAGGTATCTCTTCTAGTCACATCATAAACTGAAAAGCAAACAGTAAAAAATTTAACCAATGGATATCATGGGTCCATGGCCACTGAGAACCATTAAACTTGATAAGGATAACATCTGCATATTACAATCATGAGGATAACGTCTGCATATTACAATCATGGACTCCAGTAAAAATGTGCATAAAACAATTCAACTGGATTTATGGGAAGATAAAAAATGAGCCCTCATGAGGTAAAGCCACTGGTTTACCATCAGACCGTCTTCACACATGTTAGGAAAATGTGAAATGGGGATTTATTTATGTGCAAAATTCGGTTTGAGTGTGACCTACCAAGAATAATTCCTTGGGCGCCTCTGTAATATGAGCTTGTCAACGTCCTGAACCTCTCTTGTCCAGCTGCAAATGATATTGTAAGTTAAACAGAGTTACTCAGAACTCAGAAGAAAAGCAACAAATGCCGTCCAATAAAGTAAAAAAATGGAGGCAAAGCTTGCCGAGAAAAAAAAAAAAAGAATTCATAGAAGCATTAGATTCCCATCCAACGGGGGAAAATAAGTTTAAGGCATCAGTTACCAGTGTCCCAAATTGTAAGCTTCAACCTTTTTCCATCAACAGTGAGCAATTTGATCTTAAAATCCACACCTGGAGACAGGAGACAGAACGTGAATGAACAAAGAAAACTCAGCACTAATCATCACATTGAAAATCTAGATCTCTCACTATATCGTATGTGCTTGGACTAATAATCAAATTCAGTAAAATGTTCAGAATATTCTATCAACTGCACAAGCTGGGAAAGCTATGATCTTATTGAGTGGCTGAAGATTCAGATGATTTAGACCAAATTAAGGAACAATATAGAAGTGTGAAACAATGCCCCAGTATATGGTTTGCTTTGCATATTAGTCCGCAAGCATATATATTTTGGGATGGCCCAATAGTACATTCATTTCATTTCCTGCTACCTGCAGATGATACATGTTCGTCATTTAATTTCAACCCAAAAGATTTGCTCAAAAGGGTCTAGATGCAATATATATAATAACGCAGTGATCAATACCCAAAAAAAGTTAACGTACCAACTTCAAATTCGATTATAATCTCTACATGGAATTTCAGAGTTGGTCAATGGCCAACTGCACTTAGGATTTCTCTAGTGTGTGTTTATGTGTATCCTACAAAACTACATATACACATAATCTGATGAGAGGACCAACTCAGCTAACTTTATACAATAGCCAAAACAAAAACCAAAGAAAACCCGGATGCCTCGTTTCTTCTAATTATTAAGATTCAAGAAACCAAATCATCAATCATTCCCAGCAAATAAATCTGGGATAAACCTCAGTACGGATTGCATACACAGAAGTTCGTATCCATCTCTGCACAAAGTAATTCAAGTTCCAGATCATATAACTTCATCAAATCCCCCAAATTAGTTTCTTAAACTGCAACCCACTTTCAAATCAATGTATCCCCCAATACAGAAAAAGGAACAGTACCGATCGTTGGGGCAAGATCGTCAACAGCATTAGAAATAAAACTGACAAGAAGACTACTCTTGCCGACACCAGAATCCCCGATCAGCAAGATCTTGAACGACAGATCATAGTTGCTGCTCTGCCCTTGTCCCGAGGAACCCATCAAAAAAATTTTTCCCTTACTCTCTCTCTCTCTCCAACAACCCGGTCTAGATTCTTCCCTTCTCTCTCTCTAGCTACTCAACAGCAACAATAGAACTATGATAGTGACAATGTGCAGTTAATCGTACAGAGAGATAGAGAGAGGAACACCACAAAAGGCAAGCAGATGAATAAAGAGAAACTATAAAGTTTATGCCATCACGCACCCCAGACACCCACCTTCTTCTTCTCCTCTCTCTCTCTATATATATATATACACACACGCATGTATATATATATCTACTATGTATAAACGGCTAGTTGAAGAGTGAGGACAACGTTATTCTTTTCCTATCCTTTTGTTTCCTTAGATGCGATTCCCGTTTTTGCGCGAAACAGTTGGACGGTGACAGTGGGTTGAGGAGTGGCAATGGCATTCATGTAATATAAGTGGAAACTTAGGGGGAATTTATAGTAAGTGGGGTGATGGATCATTGGACTGGGCTCCATGTGGGTCGGGTCAGTTTAAAGTGGGCCTCATTTTCAATTGAGAAGTTGGGTCCTGAAGGGCCCATTTGTCTCACTTTCAACTAAGAAGAAGAAAGGTTTGGCTTTATTAATTACTAGAACTAGACGACCTTTTTCACGATGGAAACTTATTGAGAATTTTGGAGAAGATAATGGTAAACAGTTTTGCAGAGGAAGGGATGGAAATACAGCAACTTTTTCGTACGTCTAGGGGAGAAAAGCTCTTTACAATCAATGATAATTAACTAAATTATTGTGCGTTTCTTTTATAAAAAAAATAAAAAAGTAAATTATTGTGCGTAATATTAATTGTAGAATGCCGTTCATATTGTCAAGGTAGGTACTTTATATTGCCGAAAAGATAGTGAACTGTCATGAGAGATGATTGTTGGCCAGTGCATATTGATGCTGTTCAAAAGGATTTAAACTTTTTTAGAACGAAGATAAATGTTATACTAAAGCTTTTTGTGTAAACAATTAGCACATACCAATGATGGCCTATATTACGAAATTACATTATTCTACTTGCCTAATTCGTTTAATATCAATCCAAACCAAGGGCAACTGAATTATTGATTATTATTGCTTAGGTTATATCATCATCTTCTCCGTATACGTACCTTTTTGTATACCTTTTTGTGAAATTTGTGTGTTTTGTTAATGGTTTTATTATTATTATTGTTATTTTTTTTTGTGAAATTTGTGTTTTTTTTAGTCAATTTCGTATGAACTTTGTGGTTGTGAAATTTATGTGATGATTTGTTACTCACAGGAGTTCCGCTAGTCTGACTTTGGTAGTTATTATGGCAGCGCAATGGCGGTAGTGGTATTGTGACCAGTGACTTATGACTCGTTGGAGTTTAGAGTTGTGACTTGCTGGAGATGTCACTATGACTTGAGCAGAGTATAAATGTGACTAGTTAGAGTCGAGTTTTGACTCGTCAGAGTGTGATTGTAACTTGTTGGAATTGAGTTGTGACTCATTAGAAATGAGTTGTGACTGGTCAGTGACTTGTAGTGTGACAGTGTGTGACGGAGTTGTGACGGGTGGTTTTGTAACAATTTGTGATTAATAGTTAATTTGTGACCCACGACTAGTGTGATCACTTGATTTTGTCCCAAAAAAAAGGTTAATGCACTTTAATTTTGAAAATTGTTAACAAAGAAAAACTTAGTATTAAGAGACCCAAATTTTGATCTAGCTAGTGCTAACTATTTGGCACCAAATGTGAAAGAAACCACTCATTTTCTAATAAACCATGAGTAAATTTCTTTCACGTAGCTTTGGTGTCTGGCACTAAATATATTGAGCTAGAACATTACTACAAGAAACCCCATGGTTGTAAGTAGAACTAAATAACCAACTTGTAAGTATTTGAACATTCCTATTACATCAAAGTTGACGTTTTAAAATGCATCATACGCCTAAACTCTTGGTTGTTGTATTATAAGTGTATATAATTGAGATCAAGAAAAACTTATTTACATGAAGGGTTTCTTAGTTCAATTAGTGAAAAATAATAATTTTAAAAATAATTGTTAGTTAAGGCCTTTTAAGTTGCACGTATCATATCCATCTATGTTGAAAGAGAATGGCCAATTGACACTTATAAATAGTTAAATGTGTAAATCGTAACAAGCATAAAACTACAAAACACGTCAAATCTTAATAATGTTTTATTTTATTTTTTTATTTGCAATTGTTTGTGTTATGCGTCACATCTAAAAGATCTAGTGGTTGTTTGATTCGTATTATCATAAGTTAATAAATAACTATATATAATGTTTAATTAAAATTAAGCATTAAGAACAGGTTACGAAGAGTCAACACCAAACCTTAATTAAATCTGATCACAATATTTAATTCTGCAAACGATGCATTAATTTTTCAGATTTAAGTAATCAAGAATGCAACTTCACGTTTTTTTTTTTGCAATATTAATAATTTTATCTATTTATTAAGTTCAAAAAAAGAAAAAAAAAACAATTTATTTATATTTATTTTTTGGCCTTTTAATTACTGTTAGATTAAACTAGATGAAGATCTTCTAAGCTGATCTGCACGAGGATTTGATCACGTGAATTAAGTGCTAGTTTTAAGGAATTTTTTTACGATGATGGGAGCCAATAGGATTAATCATAGTAACGGTTGTTGGAAGTTCGAAAGAGTTTAGGGTAAATTGCAGCAAATATTTTGCATTTGTTTACACTAATCATCTCCAGCCTTTAAATCAGGACATGAAGACCCTAACCTTTGAAATATTGACACTTTCATCCAAATGAATGTATTTTATCATAAAACCGTTAGGGATTGTCTGGCAACTAATTAAATGGGATTATATTATAGTTGAATTAAATTTTAAATTCATTTAAGTGAGACAATATAGTGTATAATGAAAAAAAAGTCATATGAAATTCTTAGTTTAAAATTTCTTCATTATGCACACTTATATTTTTCCTGTGTATATTTGTCACATTTATATATTTTCAAGTGGAATAATTCTACTTAGACAAAAAATAGACAAGAGCGTGACAAAATAGACACGTAGCCCCACGTGATTACCATTGATGTAAAAGTAATGTGATGTGTTGAAAAATAGGATCATATTTGTCAGTTTTGTTTAACATTTTATTTGTCATTTTGTTAAAATAACAACTCTTTCACGTGTCATGATTTTAAAATTTAATTTTAATTATAATAGAATCTCATTTAATTGGTTGTCAAACTGTCTCTAATAGTTTAATAATAAATACATTCATTTGGATAAAAGTGCCAATTTCTCAAAGATTAGAGTCTTCTTATCTAGATCTAAAGGTTGGGAATGAAAGTACAAATGGATGTAAAGATTGGAGACCTTTGTTGCAGTTTATCCAAAGAGTTAAGCTATTAGTAATGGAAGTAATTTTTTAATGTTAATAGTCACTTATGTTTGAAATGATTATGATAATGCTCACTGAAGTAATTTTTTTTAATTTCTTAATTTTTAACTTTTTAGTGATAGTAATTCGAATATGAAATGGTAACCCAATGGTCATTGAGTATGCATTGCACAATCAGCATTTTCAATAATCACCAGTCAAACCATCTTTTAAATTTACGTGACAATAAGTTTTTTTTTTTAATGAAAGAAGTTCAATTAGTTTATAAATTGTGAATATTAGTGCAATGAAGTGACTATGGTAATCGTTAGTATAATCTTGTATAAGAAAATTACTTTACTGACCATTAGAGCATCTTTATTCCTTTAAACTTCATTGATCAATGTTGACGTGAGCTAATATGATAGGGCATCCCCAACCTATGCTCCAAAATAGAGTTTTACTCCATTTTGGAGCAAAACTCCACCCAACCGTGCGCTTTATTTTGCAGCTGCTACAGTGGTGCGCCAAATATCTCAAATGCTATCTTTTTGGCATTTTTGTTTATTTACGGAAATGCCATTGAAACTTTATTTATTATTATTATTTTTTTAAACATTTGACGTGTTTCTTCATTTCTTCATATATTTTCTTTTCTGTTTTTAACATTTAACGTGTTTCTTCATTTCTTCACATATTTTCTTTTTCTTTTTAACATTTCACGTGTGTTCGTATAAAATGTTGGTCTAATTGTATTCAGCTGTTAATATAATGAGTAATTATTTATTTTTAATAATATATTAATGGTTGAAAATAAAAGAAAAATAGAATAAATTAGTTATAGAGAATGTATAAGTATGCGAGTTGGAGAAGTTTTTTAAAATAGAGGTTGTTATATTGTATTTTAGAGTACCGGTGCTGTAAAATAGAGTATAAGGGTTGGAGATGCCCTAGAGAATATTTACATCAAATTTCCTTTTATATTTATTTAACTAAAAGTATTTTAATCATTATTTTAATAAAAGACTAGGTTCTCACCCATGCGTTGCAGGAAAGAATACATATCAAATTATTTAAAAATAATAATATCAAAATTTATAGGTTTTTCCTTTTTTTTTTGGTATGGTGAAATTCTATAAGGTTATGTTATCTAATAAGCAATAATTAATTTTTAATATCAATCAAACAATAATGTAATTTTTTTCTTGTCATCTTAATGTGACTATAGTTTAAAACAAATTTTAACCAGATTGTTATTGTTAACTCAAATAAATATTATTTTATTTTTTACACTAATTTAGATAAATAACATTGTATGAAATAATTGCTACGTAGACGATGTCGTATACTGTGAAAATATTTTTTATTTGAAACTAAGAAAGTTAGATAGCATGAAAATTATATAATTAATAATATATAAAAGTAGTCATATATAAAATAGTCGTAATTATTAATATTTATTTATACTAGAAAAAATTAAGAAAAAAATAACAATTATAATTTTCAATTAACTTAAAATAATGATATATGTTTAATTTCTATTAATTATAAACTATAAATTTCAAGATTTATTAGACAATTGGATAATCAAATTTACCGATAATTTAAAAAATTAAATTATAAAAATTGTCTATTAGTTAATTAATCTTATTTCAAAATGGTGAATAGATAATGTAAAAGTGAATAAAAAAATTTTGAAAAAATTGAAAATTTCATAATACCATACATGTTACCTCAATATGAAACAAAATATCTAAAAAGACACTACTAATAGCTTTTTTGGCGGAAAAATTGCGGTACAAAGGTACCGTAGCTCCTTTCATTTAATTAATAATTATATTAACTGTAAACTACAAATTTCAAGATATATTAGACAATTGAATAATCAAATTTATCTATAATTTAAACAACACCGTTTGGAATGTATTATAAATGGATTGTATTATAATACATTTTGAATTTTACATTTTTGGGACACGTGGTTTAATTTGATTAGTTAAATTTTGTTGAAAGATGAAAAATTGTTATTTGATGTGATGGACGTGTGATGTGTCAATTGTACAATTTACCACGTGTCTTAAAAATTCAAAATGTATTATAATACAATCCATTTATAATACATTCCAAACGGTGCAAATTATTTATTAGTTAATGAATCTTATTTCTAAATGGTGAATAGATAAGATAAAAGTAAATAAAAAAATTTTAAAAAAATTGAAAATTTCAAAAACCATACATATTATCTCAATATGAAATAAAATATATATATTATTAATGAGAGATTAGTTGCGGTACCACTGTATCGTAATTTTCCCTCTAAAATGCTATTTTATAGGGGCATTTTGGATATTTTCTCCTATTGTGGTTATATTTGCGATGCACCAGCCTTATTATTCTACGTATTTTCTTTTTATTTTTATGTTTTTTACTTTTTTGCTAACATCGAGTCCCCTTTCAGACTTCAACTCATTCACTCCGAAATTGGGGTCCCCGTATTTTTATAAGAAGATAGATGTATATTTTGGTTCAGAAATAGATATGTCAATACGGTCACATAGTTCCTCTATGCGGTTGCATGGCCTCAAGGCACTGCCGCGCAGCCAAGGCAGTGCGCCCACGCGACCTGTTACAGGCCGTACATACCTGTGCGGCGAGGACCGTACAGCCGCATAGAACAGATCTGTCTTTAAACTCAGACAAATCTTTCTTAGAAGGACCGGGGGTTTCCTCCCTCCGCCGCTGGACTCTCTTCGATTGATTTATCTGTCTTTAAACTCAGACAAATCTTTCTTAGAAGGACCGGGGGCTTCCTCCCTCCGCCGCTGGACTCTCTTCGATTGATTTATCTTGGGAGGAAATATTTGGTCGATCCCTTTTCTTTATCTCCTTTCACCTGTACATCGCTGTTTTCCTTGAGATCTTCTTATCTTCCATTGCTAATGGATGGTCGACATTCATCGATTCGAGTCCTGATATATCCGGTCGTTCTTCGATGGCTCTATCCCCAGGAACTAATTATCGGCTTTCGATTTACCTTATTTTCTACGCGTTTAATCTATTTTTTGTTGATCTGTTTTTATCATTATCGGATGATTGAAGGTCGATATTCATGGTTAAAATACTGAGGATTCTAAATAGGGTTATCTAATTAGTTTACCGATCTTATTTCCCTTATCCATGGTTTGTCCGATTTGATTTTTATTTATTATTATTATTATTTTTATTTTTTTAGGGATGGGTTCGTCGACTGCTACGTTGCTGACGGAGCCATATTTAAGGGCTTTTTGTTCGTCATTACCAACACCCAGCAGCCAACTACTCTCCTACTCTCTATTCTTATCTTTATTGAAACTCTGTACTTTACTTATTTTGTTCATGGCCCTACTCTGGAATTTGATCAAAGATGTGGATGATAGGCGCTTCAAGTGGACCTTTCTGGTTCGAGTCGTGCGTAAGTGGAGTGTTCCATGCCGGAATAATCCTGGTGAATCTTACTCACCCGAAATTATTTTTGCAGATGAGGAGTTATGGTTTCTATCTTATTAATTTTTGAAATTGATGTGTACCTTGCGTTTTTCTGCCTCTGAAGTTGTAATGAGTTATGTTATTTTGGTTTCATTGTTTTTGATTTGTGTATTTTTATTACAAATTTTTTTATGTATGGTTTCACATTATATTGCATTGAGTGATTCTTTTTCTGAATTTACTCGAATAGGTTGTTGGTCTGAAATCAGTGTTCTGATAAATGACTTCGCTTTGATTTGCTTTATGTGGCTTGTTATAATTAATGACTTCCTGTTGTTTGCATGTATGTCGTTGGTTATCTGATGAGATTTCCTAATTTTTATGCTGTTGTAATAATCATTTATAATCTCGAACCATTGACTTAGTAATTTTTAGTGTCCATTCTCTAATATTGCTGTCATAATTATGTCGTTGCACATGGTGTGCATGTTATGGTAATTGTTTGGTACATTGGTTGGTTTTTGTTGGTTTTCATACACAATGGGTGCATGTACATTGGATTTCATGGTTCATGGTTTGGTCTGTTTTGATGCACACTGGCTTCATTTTATACATTATCTATTAACTTGATTGTTGTCTTTTTTTTTTTTTTTTTTCTTTTGAATGCTTTACTGTCATCGTGTAGAGCTCTTGCTGGCCTGTTTGTATTGGATTTTTTTCCCCTATTTTCTCTGTGGGTGCAGGTTTCCTATTGTGTTCCTTTAATTATTCTCTGGATTTTAATTGGATTGCTTCACCGGATGAAGTTCATATTTTCTGATATGGCTGTAGCTTTTCAAGTTATGCAGTGAAGAATTTTAACCGCATTCTTAACGAACGAAGAAGCTGCCTTAGGATGTAGTGTATAATGTCTTAATCACTTTTGTAATTAATTCTTTTATGTAAAAGTTTCTTGAATTGCAATCCTATGTACTTATGAGTTAATGTAATTTTTTCCCCTAGCATTTTATTCTTCTGTAATCAGATGACATTGGGAGTGCTCAATGTCAATGTATATTGCAAGTTATATATATATATATATATTTTTTTCCAACTAGTCATTTGTCTATATTGCAGCCTATCTTATTTTTAAATTTTTTTTTTATCATTTCATGTATGAATTTAAGTTTTTATCATAATCAATTTACACGGTCAGCTATGTGTGTTGGCCAAGAATACATGAGTGTTGGCCGAGAATACATGTAGCACAAGCTGCTTAGAGTACTGTCCAAGAAATCTATCTTACGGTTTCTAGGGTTTCAAGTATAGGATAGTCGTTTACTTTATAATTGATTTACAACAGATACAATAATAAGTTCATTTGCTTTATTGTTGGTCAAAGACACTAACATTTATCAACAATTTCATTTCCTTTTTGTTCTACCTAAAATTCAATTTTCTAACTTAAACCGCATATTTTCAATCTTGCAACCTGAAAAGTTAAAATGTGTCCAATCTATTCCATCATACAAAGTTGTTATGTGTTTAAACTTTAAATTATATTGGAATTCAAATTATAAAAACTTTGCGGAGTTATCTTTTTTTAAGACTATTGTATTATATGAGGTTTTGTGTATGGTAACTATTTTATTGCATGTAAAAAAGTTTCATTGTTATTTTGTTTTTATAAGTCTTTTTTTTTTGTGGAAAAAATGAAATGAAATAAGTCACATACTACTAATTGAATAGTTCTAACTTTGCCACAGACCTTCACTAAAATTTCTTTCTAGCTCCGCCACTGTATACATTGAGATTCTCTAAAATAGAAAGTAAGGCTTTTTTTTTTTTTTTTTTTGGAGATACTCTAATGGCCGAATAGATCAAATGTTAAAAAAGATGTTTTCTATATACAAAAAAAGAAAAGAATGAAAGAAAAAAAAAGTATAGTTTTGAGTGGTAAATGTCAGTTTTTGAACACTAAGGATGTTAGAGCAAATTAAGAATAAATTGCGCCAATTTCCCCACAATGAAAAATAGAAAATGTTTTGCCGAAGGTGCGGCCACTTCCACCTGCCCGTTTCCTACATAATTTAGCTGTCACTTCGTTGTCGTAGTGCGTATATATAGACTCCTCTGTTTGTTCCATCGGTGATCTGTGTCTCTCTCAATATTCATTCATGGCTGCTTCTAGCTCCGGCAATTCTATACCTGCTCCAGGTACCCTCAAATTTCCCCGGAATATACGTAGAAATATGCGTATGTAATTGCATATTCAAGAATTTTATTTATTAATTTCTGGATTGTGTGTATTTCTCAGAGGCAGTTCAGATTCTCGTTTCTTCACTGGCAGATGAATCTCCAATTGTCAGAGAAGCATCCACAACTGCTCTCAAAGACATAGCTTCTCTGTATTTATCTTCCCTTCCCCGAGTACATTATCAATTATTGTCCGTATTTATATTCCAAGAATTGAATTTTATCTTCTGAAATGGGTGAATTGTGGCATGTCTTGAGGAACCCACTTCTGGTTCTTGATTGCTGCTCAACTGTATCACGTGGCGGCCGACGGGTATGACTGTGCTATTTCCTTGTTTTCACTTGAAAATAATAATATGCTAACAAACACCAGTCCAAACAGACCCATTTGTTTTTTTATTTTTTATATTGATTTATTTTATGTATATAAACGGTAATAGGGTGTCTGCGAGAGAACAAGATGCATCATTAAGTTTTGTTTTTTGAACTTACAGAGATTTGGGAATATAGCCAGTTTATTTCAAGTAATGTCAGAGGCTATTCGTGCATTGGATAGGGATCATGTTGATCCTCCTTACATGGCAAAACTCGTTAAGATTGCTGCTGCTGAGATAATCTCAACTAAGGTTGGAGGTCTCCTCATTATTATCTCAAGCTTACTAGTCAGTTTGCTGATACAATGATTTGACCCAGTGCTCATATTATTAGCTTTTAAGTAATGGTATTGATTATCCTTCCCTTTGTAGCTTAGAATCTGCCTTCTTGTAGTCTTTGTTTAGCAGATTGTTTGACTAGTTTAACATTTGGTCTATACTATCAACTATGTAGCCTCAACATTTGGTATATACTATCAACTATGTAGCCTCTTTGAGTTTTTTCTTCTGCAGCCAACCAATTAGGGTGAAAAATGGAGTGATGGTGGTTAGCTAAAAACGAGTACACCCGCTTTTTCAATTTTGTTTAGATTTTCAAGAATATCAGTGGCTTCAAGTATTTTGCTTTGGTAACAGGAAAAACACTAACCATTTTCCTTTAACTCTTTTATTGTGTTCTACTCCTGAGTCCTATTTTCTTCTTCTAGAAGAAAGAGCAAGAATGGAGGAATGTCAACGATAGCACCGGTCTCACATTAAAAAAATTTATTACAGAACCCATGAACAACATGATCTAGTAGAGGGAGAAGCACGCCCCCTTATAGGCTGGGCGCTAGCTCTTTTATATTAGACTAGTTGCATTACTGTCTTCAAGATAGATGGTTCAACTAGTTAAACACATTGACACAAAAAGATTGAGAACTACAACCGGGCCAAAATGCATTTTGTTGCTTGTATTAAAAATATTAATTACTTGCAATAGATGATTTCATATTTCTGGAATTTCATGTTCTATAGTTGCAAGGTTATGAAGAGGTAAGGGATATTTTAGGCTGTGCTTGGCTTACATAACAACTATCATATTATGATTAGAAGCTAAGCTATTATAAGATGTTTGAATTACAAGTTGCAGCTACAATTTATGTGCTAAAAGCAAGTTGTAGTTACATTTATTCATTCAAGAACTTAAAAAAAGAAACTATTCTCTTAGTCATTGTCAGCCAGGTAATCTGAACTTTAGGAAGATAGACATTTTAAAATCCACAGTACAGTGTAACCCCTATATGCACTAATTTTGGCCTTAACATCACTGTGCTGAACCAATGAGCCACTTGGGTCTCTGGAAACAAAGAAGCACAAGGTCTTTGAGAAAATGACATTACTTTATAGCACAAGACATGGTAATCTTGCTACTCAAAGATCTATTTTACATGGAAGAAGAGATACTGTTGATTCAGAGTTTGGACCTAGTTGAGACAAATGCATGTGGAGAGCATGTTCATTTAATTTAGATAATAGTAAAAAGGAATATTTTCTTAAGGGAAGAAAACCAATATTTTGTCAAGAATTTATTTATAAACTTGATTTCTATAAGGTGAAAAAAACCATATTGCACCAAGAAAAGTATCATCTACCTGTTCTCAGCGCTACCGTCAAGGTGTGCCCCTTCTGTTGGGAGCACATACATACAGACCAGCTTTTGGCTACTAAGTGTTTAGAGTTTACATGCAGTGTTCAAGATCTCATTTATGCCGTGCTGGCAATGCAAAAAGCAGGAAATGCCATTAAGCCATACAAGTTATTTGAGGTTGCACTCTAAAGGTTTATATGCTAACTTACCAGCATTGCTATAGTTTCAAGTGTTATCATTGGTGTATGGGCTTAAGACATAAAACAAAGAGGCAACGCCACACAGTTAACCAAATAGGCCACGCTAGATGCTTACATGTGAGAAGAAAGTCCACTGCATCATGGTGGACGATATTCTTTTTCAAGTAATCTTTGAGGCAAAGTATTGCTCTAACCAATATTGGAATAGCCAATCACACGCTGTTTAAAAAATGAGGATTACCAATGCGGCATGCAAGTGGCTTTGAGCAGTTGAGGTGAGGAGTCCTCCTGCATTGCGTATATCCGTGTTGAGGCCAAGTTTAGTGACCATGCTAGCTAGTCGGAATCAATGGCACAAGGAAGCATTTGGGTGGTCATCCTATAACCTTAATGAGCACAAATGTGAATTGGCTCATAGAATGAAACTTCATATGGTTGAAGGCTGGGCCTGAAGCTGACATGTTGGTGAAAACTGAAAGTTGTGATGTCGAGTATGGGACTTTGGATGGTGAGACATGCATTAGAGTGGATCAGTTTGTTGTGCACATCTCTTTCTTTGGTGGCTCCTGGTTGATTTACTGTTTACAATGTGCAAAGCCCCACTTGCACGCGCCCGTGGTTTTCAGCTATATTTAGTAATTAGTGAATATTTATTGTCTATGTAATTCATACAAATGAAATCACATACATATTGTTCTCAGTTATTCTGTCTATCTGTTAAAATATTGTTTTGCTTTAATACGAAGGTGAAGTGACAAACACACTAATATTTTCACAATAGTAGTTAATAACTTGAAAATCTCATGAATGAGGTGACATTTTTGTTTTCTTCCCCACCTTTTGTAGTTAATAACTTGAAAATCTCATCAATGAGGTGACATTTTTGTTTTCTTCCCCACCTTTTATTTTGAGTAATGAAAGTATTGGTTATTATAGAAATTTGATTCAACTTTTAACTGTTAACCTCACAGATTCTTCTCTTTTATGATACATACCAATAGTTTTAAGTTATATGTTTTTTATTTTGGAATTATCTGTTCTTGGATTTCTAGGACGCTTCGGGTTACTGTCATACTTTAAATCCTGAAGTGTTTTTCTTTTGTTTTTGAAATGATTATTAGAAAGGGAGAAACTTATTTAATAATAAATCTTGATGGATTATGGTAGCAAAAAATAATCCTGAAAAGTGCTGGAGCTAGGTGCAGGATTTTGGATTAATTGACTGTTGTTCTTTGTTTAATCCCCTTTGGCACAATGACAACTTTATTTTTTGAGACATGTTGTTTGTTAGAGTTTGAGTTTATTTTTCTCTAGGAACTTAATGCTGATTGGCAAAGGGCTGCCGCTGGTGTATTCGTTGCAATTGGTTCACATCTGCCTGACTTGGTAAGTTTGTCAGTAAGTAATTACAGGAGTTGATAGATGAAACATGCTTATATCACTGTGAAATTATATGTGTTATCTTTTGGAGGTAATATTTTTGTATTTGGGTTTGCTACTCCAGTACTCTCGATTGTACCAAGCACATGCGCCAACGCAGAGCCACCCAGTATCTTTCCTGATTCTATGTTGACTTAGCCATAGGGCTTTAGTAGTCTAAAACCATCATAATAGCACTAGATATTTTACTTCTGGTCGATTTTAGATCAATTAGTAGCCAGTGATACAATTCTGTAGGATTAGTAGGAATGGTAATGCAAATGCTTTGAGACAAGCACACTTGCATGGCTGTGTCCATCTCCTGCTATTATTTCTATTTCCATGTTTCCCTCCTGACCATTTGTTCCCCGCCTATCTTGAAGAAGGTAATTTACATTAATTTTAATTTTAATTAATCAGAGGTTGAACTCTGGGTAATAATTTCTAGTATGTGTATGTATTGGATTCTGACCCTGTGACCGAAGTCATATTTGTCTCCCTAAGAAACAGTCACAAAAAGTTTTTTTCAGACATATAGGAACAACTTCTTTCACCACAACCACTTGGTCTATATGGCTGCAAAAATCTGCTACTTCTCATTGCTACCCCTGCACAATAACTTTTCCCTTGATACAGCAGTGTTTTGGAGTTAAAATTTGTGCATGCTTGCCCTTACTTACAAGTGTACCCTGCAGATGATGGAAGAAATATTTCTTCATCTCTCTGGGTCAAATTCAGCTCTTCCAGCCATGGTCCACATACTTGCAGACTTTGCATCATCTGATGGTTTGTCAACGCATTTATTTTTCATTTTTATTTTGGGTAAATTGCAGCAAAGCTCCCCAACCTTTGCATTCATTTGCACTTCCATCCAAATGCATATATTTTAATATTAAAATGTCAGGGACCGCTTGGGAGCCATTTAAATGGAAACCTGATGCAAGATGGAAAGGAAGAATTTACTCTAGAAGGTTTTAGAATTAATTGAATTAGTATTTTTTTGTAATTACTACTCGTTTTAGCAGCTAACTTGTCCGAGAAGTTACTTGAGCTTGAAGTTACTTGAGTTAGAAGTTTATTGTGAACTCTATAAATAGAGGGCCTATCTCATTTTATTGATCCATCTTTCTCTTATGAATAAAACATCAATTTCAAGAATTGTATTGAGTTTTAAGAACTTGCTAGTTCTTGTGTTTGTTTGGTATCAATTTTGGTATAAGAGAGATGTCGTTTCGTTTGGCCTAATTAGTGTTACATGCACTCAGTGAAGTAACATCAGTTCTCCCCAAATCCAACCTCCAAATTAGCCCTAAATCCTCCTACAATAATCACCACTATGTCCAAGCAAAACAAATTTCTTCCAAACCCATCGAAAAAGAAAAAAAAAAAGAAAAAAAAACACTAATTCAGTTAATTGGATAATCTTCTAGAGTAAACTCTTCCTTTCCATCTTGCATCACTTTTATAATTGAAATTAAATTTGACATTCACGTCACACAAGAGTACAAGAAATGACATGTTTGCATAATGACAAAACAATTATGTGAAACTTTATTTGAAATTTTATTATTATGCACATGTGTCACTTTTTTGTACTCTTATTTGACGTGAATTTGAAATTTTTTTATTTCAATTTTAATAGTTTTCCATTTAAATGGTTGACCAACAAACCTTAAAATTTTAATGATTAAATATATGCATTTGGATGAAAGTACAAATGAATGTAAAGGCCGGGGACCTTTTAGTCCACATTTATAGGTTGGGGGCGAAAGTGCAAATGAATGCAAATGCGGGGAACCTTTGCTGGATTTTCTCCTTTTATTGTTGATGAAAATGAGCTGGCTTTTGCATATCTCACTTTTGTTGCTTAAACTGATTCTCTGATGTATAAAATGTCATCTTCGAAGTTTTTCAGTTCACTCCACGACTTAAAGGAGTGCTTAAACGAGTGTTACCTGTCCTTGGGAATGTAAAGGACATGCACCGGCCAATCTTTGCCAATGGTACGCTCAACCTTTTTTCCACTAGTGTTCCAATTATACAGTTATAGTGCGTTTTTCAAAAATATTATACCCCCGAGCCCCATCCCTCCTAAAAAACACACACAAAAATAAAAAAGAAAAGATTGCATTTGAATTTTGTACCTTTTGGTGTTGGTTTAATTATACTCTTCTATTTGATGTTGATCTTGTCCCTCCATCTTGGTGCAATATTCATACAAGATTACCAAAAGCTTACCAATGTTTCCTTTTCCACCCTCTGTCTTAGCTTTCTGCCACATTCTTGAAACAAATGGCAAAAAACCATCTACTATCACGCCTGTGAAAGAAACAACGACAGCAACGCTACCATTTTTTATTTTGTTTTGTTGCTTTTGATGATTGCAATTGAACCAATCAGTTTTTGTGAGCTATAATATCTCAAATATACAGTGGTTTTCCCTTCTGTGAATGCTGGAGAAAGTATCGTAAAGGGTTTTTCATTGGTGGTTATTCATATCAGTGGAATAATAATAAAGATGGACGGTTTTCTAATCAAGTAATTGATGCACTAAAAAAGAAAGAAGGGTGGGGTGGGGCATGATGTCATTTGGATGTGAACTAACTTTAAAAAATGCTGACTTAGGTCAATTAAAGTTCGGAATTCATTTTGCCGCTTAATAAATTATGCTTAATTTGACTTGTATTTGGGAACTCTGTCTATTGTGGAGGCTCCCTGGCAGTGTCATGAGGCTTAAAAGCATATTTTTATTTATTTTATTATTATTTTTATTATTTTTTTCTATAAGTTTTTTGTTTAGCCTATAACTATTGAATTGGTCTTATAAATTTTTTTTTTTAATTTTATTTTCTCAGGAAATGTGATTAATATCAGAGGTTTATTTTGCATAAATTCTATGTAACATTTTTTGTGGAATATTTTCTTCTTTTCTAGCATTCAAGTGTTGGTGTCAGGCCTGTTGGCAATATGGCAACGAATACCCTTTGTCTACAATTCTTGATGGTGATGTCATGTGAGGCCTCTCTTGCTTCTAGTTACTTCTGAATCTTTCTTTTTCTGGAGGATTATATCTGTGATATGGATGTGCTTTAGTGCAGGTCTTTTCTTAATTCTGTGTTTGAGCTTCTGTTAAGAGTTTGGGCAACTTCACGGGATCTCAAGGTACAGAATATATGTTTAAATTTTCTATTCTGGTTCATGCATTTTACTTCCTTGGATTACAAACACAAACTTTTATTTGTTTGTGGCCATGTGGGAAATTTTGTATTTTCTTGATATGCTACTCTAGTTGTCTAGCATCTATTTCTTGAACTAAGTATATGGTTCTCTCTGAGAACTATATTGAAAATGTTGCACAAGACTTGTTATGCAGAAAAGTCTCTTGTAAAAAGACCTCCTTCAAAGTTCGCAATTCTCAAGAGGAAGCTGTGATATTCTTTCGCTCTAGTGGCTGAACACTTGAAGCATCACTAGATTTTCTAACTTTCTCAGATAAAATAAATTGTCGTTGTAGTGGTGGATATACGTTAATTTTTCATTTAGAAGATTCTCTGATGTTAGTTATATCTTCCAACCAAATAAAGCTAAATATGAAGTCACATGTTAGAATGATTAATGGGAACATAAAATTTTTCTGTTTGGAAGAAATTATGCCATTGACAGGACCCAGTGGATTACAGAGAAGCATGACAACACACCTTAGATTGGTACAGACAGTAACAAGTTAATGTAGGCTTGAAATAGTTTTTCCAGGTCCTGGTCTTTTTCCTGAAGTTGAACAGCGGATTTAATACATATGAAGCATCGGCATACGTATAATTTAAATGTTCTGTAATATTTAAGGAAGATCATCAATGACGCTTCCGTTTTCCTATTATTTGTTTCCCTACTGTTCATTCTTGGCACATCATGAAAGAAACCTGGAGTGGACTATTCATGCATGTTAGGTAATATGTCTAGTTATTTTTCTGCTTTCTTACTGATATCTTCAATGTGGCATGTGAACTAGCGATTTCGTTTCCTTATTTATTGTCAATGTTACTTGCAAATGTATTTGGATGTTTCTTGCAGAGTGGAAGTTCTTTGCATGACATAGTTCTTGTTGTTGTCTTAGATCCGCACATCTTCTGTTGAAGCACTAGGACAGATGGTTGGCCTTATAAGCCGTACACAGCTGAAGACGGCATTACCAAGACTTGTCTCAACTATTTTGGAACTGTAAGATATGATGATGATCTTATTGTTTGAAATATTGTTATATTACCATACTGTCTTTTTGTTCTTCATTGATAGAAGATAATTTTTTTTTTTTTTTTTTTTTGCTAATCATAGTCTGGGTTCTATCGTGTTCAAGAGGATGAGGCTCTTACTAGTTAGAATTTTTTCTTCAGAAAGCATATGCGTTGACATTAATGAATTGTTGCTTTCCCCATGCCCATGTAAATTAACATATATGCTACTGGCATTTTTCTCAGTTACTTAATCAGCTCTGAAATGCTGTTGTATTTAGTTCATTTATTTATTGCTCGAATGATTACTTTTTATGCAAACCTAAAATGAATGTTTTGTTACCTGCTTGCTGTGTACAATCCTATGACTAGCATATTTTTCTATTACGTGTCTTTTCCTAATTAATTAAATTTAATTAAAAAGGCCCAAGGACTCCACTTTCTAGAGTTGAACTTGGAGTACCTTCTATGCCTCCATCAGACTGTTAAGTGCTGTGTCATGATAATACCTTTTCCCCCTCCATCCAGGTATAAGAAAGATCAAGAAGTCTCCTTTGTGGCAACATGTAGTCTCCATAATCTACTGAATGCCTCATTACTTTCAGAAAGTGGTCCGCCTTTGCTTGATTTTGAGGTAAGCAAATATAGTTGTTTTATTGTACCTCACTTGAGTAAGTAGAATTTTTGATTTTGAAGTTGCGGTTCTATTCTTTTAGTTAAATTTTTAGCTTTCAAGTGGCCTCTCTTTTCTTGAATTTGGCATATATGCTGTTCTGTGGATGATAAAGGAACTCCCGCCTAAAACATCTTGATGATATCTTCTAGATTTTCCTCCATTTTCTTGAATTCGGTATAGGTAGCACATTCTATGTTGAAATTATTAATTCACTTAAATTTAGTATTTTCTTTGACAGCGTATAAAGTATCATGATAAGTTTTTAATTTCAATTGTTCCATTGTGGTACTGGCTCTAGTTGCTTGGTTTGGGACCACATGGGTTAGTTGTTAGCATGCTGTCAAAATTTGATCTGGTGTTCGGGCATTCTATTTTTCACACTTTTTCTTAGTATCAATTTATCAAATATGATGAATTCGAAACAATAGTCTTTACTCGTCTCTAAAATCAACTTCGTTTTCCCTGTTTCTCACTTGTCTGTCCTCTTGTTCTTTCAATGTACAATTCATTTGTCAATTTCCACCATCTTCAGTCCAGATCTCAAATGACAATCAGTAACACTGACGAACTGACACTGCTGCAGATGCACTCTCTGTGGCAAGCTAACCTGTAAATGCGTTTGTCACCACTTCACCACTTATCGTGAAATACTTTCCACCTGAAAATCAGGTCTGGGTCATCGGTCCCATATGTCCTCAAAATGAGAGAACCATTAAAGAAGTTCTACACCATTCATGACTGCAAGGCTGTTAAACGACAATGTGAGCTATATGCTTTCACCTTAAAATGTGCAATGCCTACATCTATATCTGACATGAAAGCATCGGTAGAGATTGGGCTATATGTATTAGGATTTCAGATTTGGTTTTGTTCTCATGAGTCTGGCATTCTGAGGAACTACTTAGAATCATCATTGTTTGTATATCAGTCTGCAAGTTGGTTGGCTCTATAAAAGACCGGAGATTGAGGTTTTATGGCAAAGAGGCTAGTTACTGATCCTGTTGGAAATATTGGGGGGATGAAGTTATTTCGATCCATATTGATTCTCTTTTTTATTAAGCAATATGCAGGACAAATAATGAAGACGTGCCAATGCCAATGAACTTTTTCTATTTGGAAGAGAAGAGGATCCAACTGGCATATTTACTAAAATTTGGAAGAAATTAACTAGTAGGACCTTAGTTTGATGAACTCTACAAGCTTTTTCACTGGTAGTCCTAACTAAATATTAAGATTAGTATTAACTGGAAAGAAACTAAGAAATCCTAAAATTGTTTGGAAACTGAGTGGGGAAAACACACGTACTCCCCCGTCTCCTGGGTCTCATACGGACACACATGCTCTCTCCCACCCTCCCCCCTCTCCCGGGTCTCATTTTTGAGGTATGCAGGTGTAACTTTGGTCTTGCAGACGGGGATGGCTACTTAAAAGTATATCATGGGAGTTTCTTGATGGAGATTCACAAATTTTGTTTAGGCCACACCTACTATGACAGATTTTCGGTGGTTGTGGTGGTCACCCTTTGTAGTTGCAGGAGTGTTGGAAATAGTTTCAAGGAATCAATTAAAACAAAAATTTTATCATTTAAGTGGAACTGTGGAAGAATCTCTTTGAATCTTTAATTTAAATAATAGGCTCAATTTCCTAAAGAAGTATTGGAAATAATACCTTCATTTGTAATTATTTTAATGTGATAAGCAATCTCATCAAGCTGGATCAAATTAAGAATCCAGCATCAGAAATAGGACAGAACAAAAATTCCTTCTCTTTACATTATATATGGAGTGGCAGATTCCTCCATGGGGCTTCAGCTGCCCCTTCTATCCAGATGGAAAGAGATCCCCCAGTTCATCAAGGTCTAGAGTTCTACTTTGATCTTTTTCATACGTGTAATCCTTGAACTATTCATAATTTGTATAAAACAAAGACTTTATGAAGCTACCAAAGGGGACCAATTGGACTTATGTAATATAGGCTCCTAATAATTTGACCAAGTTTAACTGAACAAACTGCCTTGTCCAATTATCTACTAGAGTCGAAAAACTGCAACTAAATTATAGAAGCTAATAATAAGGTACTCCATAATTTTTAATCATCTTTATATGTTAAATCTAATAATTTAGCCCCGTCACAGACCTGGTGATTAATTTGGTCTTGCACCTGACTGCATTAACCAATCAATGATTATTTCTGCTTAGGTCACTATTCTTCTTGCTTTGATGTCTACTTAGAGACAATTGCTAAATATTAAATTTCGATTTCTGAAATCAAATATGCACAAGAATACTTAAAAGAATTTTTTATCTCTTTGTCAAGATGACATTTCATTTTCCCCCCCAAAGGGTTACCAACGTGCCATGTATGTTAACCGGTGTGAAATTGTTCTCCCTGTTTAAGCATATTAAAGTTCCTCAAGATCGCTGCGCAACAAAGATCATCACAGAAGAACTAAGAGCTTGTTTGATGCTCATTATTTGTCAAAATGTGAGGAAATTATAATGAGGAGAGAGGTAGAATGTGTATTAGAAATATAAAAAGGTTTGAAATATGTGGTTGTAATTGAGCAGTTGTCAAATCAAATGTCAAATCAGTGGTAGGTAAAATTATAAATTAGAAAAATAATGAGCATCAAACAAGCTCTAAAATAAATTATATGGCATTTATGTGGAATTTAGTTTTTGCGCTGTCACTATGGTCCAATCTGATATGCTTATCGAGAGCATATCATGTATTACTCATGACTACTAGTTGCAACAATCAAGATGAATCACCTATACCAAATAGTTAAAGTAAAGAGTCTCTTAAACTTGAATAGAAACACGTGCCAATTTCCGTTAGTTTTAAACTGAATAGTTCTTGATTGAAATAAAAGACATATTTCTCGATAAGTACCCATTTCATGTAATCATCAAGCTCAACAATATATAATGTCAATGTTCTCATTGTCTAATAAATAAAAAGTACTACCTCCGTCCCAAAAAGATGGTCTAGTTTTCCTTTTT